>LZPO01044845.1:16085-37062 GCA_001675575.1 Neotoma lepida | reverse complement strand
AAGAGCCCATAAGATAAAAATAAAGAAAAAAATAGAAATAATAAAAATAAAAANAAAAATTTTTAAAAAGTAAGAGCCCTGCTGGCCTGGAACTCACAGAGATCCGCCTGCCTCTGGCTCCCGAGTGCTGGGATTAANGGCGTGTGCCACCACCGCCCGGCTAATATTTTTATCTTATGTTCTGCTAATTATAGCATAGAAACATCTTTTCTTTTCTAATAGAGAGAGAAAGGGGGGAAGTCTGGATGGGAGGGGATATGGGGAGAAACTGGGAGGAGCAGAAGTGGAAACGGTTGTCAGGATATATACTATGTGAGGAAAGATATCTATTTTCAATAAAAGGAGGAAAAAAAAAGAAAATGTTTCACAAGGTTTTAAAAAGTGATTCCTTTGAGGTAATATTAATATTATTGACTTTTCCTCAAATCGATGTTTTGACTTCAAATAAAAAATAAGTTTAGTTTTTGATGAATCTGGGAGTTTATTCTGAAGATTCAAAACTGCATTGACAGATAGGAAACAATGCGGAGTGAAGCTATTTCTTCTAAGTAGCTTGTGAATGTATGTCGATTTAGATTCCAACTTTGAATTAAATTAAAGAAAAATTGTACAAGACCTGACACTTTGAAAACAAACCATATGCTGGTCCTGGGTAGCACATACTTGCCATTCCAGAATGCAAGAAGCTGAAACAAGAGGATTGCTGTGAACTCAAGGTCAGTTTGGTCTATATAATATGGTTGAACCACCCTTGGTTACCTAGAGTGATAATATTAAAAAAAAGAAAAAAGAAATTAACCCACTTATTAATTATGTGAAGTTTGTTAAATATAGAGAAAACAGAAATGAGTGCTATGATAAGTATCTACAGATGACCCATCTAGCTTTGTCGAATCTTATCNTTTTTAACATACAACACAAGCGGTAATAATATTTCAATCAATAATGGACTATATATAATGATGATATATACAATATAGACTGGACCACAGCACCTAGATCACTTTAAATATATTCTGTAATGTCTGTGCAATTATGAAATGGCCTTACAAATCCTTTTCAGATTGCAGTCCTGTTCTTTTTATTTCTTAACTTCCTTTTCATTTTATTCTTTGTGTCTTTCACATTACATGCATCTTGATCCTATTCATTTCCCCATCCCTTTGTATCTGCCCTCTGTCCTTGCAACCTTCCCCCCAAAATCAAGTAAAATAAAATTTAAGAGGAAAAAAAGGAAAAACCAATCTCATCATGAGAGCTGTGGTGTGACACAGTGAGTCATGCAGTAAACCCCTATGTCCATATATCTTTACTTTCAAGTATTCATTGCAAAGAGTCATTGGTCTGGTTCAAGGCCTCTTGTTTCTGCTACACCATCAATGCTAGGCCTTCATTTGGGACTCCTTTTGGATATCTTGTTGTTGCCCCGTATCATGGAGATCCTGCAGGTTTGGGTCTGTAGGACCGGTGCCTTCATGTGCTCCAGCAGATCATAGATGGAGTGGATGTTGGGGTGGGCCAACTCATAGCCCTGGTTCTGGCANCCCTGTTCTTAAAGTAACATGTGACCATCATTATTTATAAAGTTAGGGTCTGAAGGATCTTAGGATACACAGTTTGATAGACTTTTTTGGTTCATACTCCTCAGAATCACACTGCTGAAAGTTCAAGATTCTTTCTTTTACAGAGGAGATGACAAACTATGTGCATTTATATCACTGTCTTCATATTTATCTGATATAATAAATTTAAACAAAGGTGTGGTTCCTTTATTTNGAATCATGTTTCTTAAAGACCTCTTCACTATGGCTTTGATTTATCTTGTTTCCTTTCCCAGTCATCGATGATAATCTCTAAGTATCATAAGGATGTCATTGTAAGCTTGGCATCCATATTATGTAACTGCTTACTGTAATCTATGTCTTCTCCCTTGGAGTGGATAAGTTTGATGTTTTCAATTCTAGTTAAAATATAGTATTGCTTGTATGTATATGATTTGGGGGCTGATCACTTGGATTATTGGATGACCAACTAGGGAGCTCCTCTCTGGGGAAGACTAATTCGGCCTCTCTTAGTGTTCTGCTTAGTTTTTTGTCTTAGTGTGGGGCCTGTTGAGCTATCCTGCTTGCACTTTAACATGTCTTTTGGTGTTGTCATTGTTCAGGAATGTCTGGGAGTCACAGTCTCACAGCAGAGAGAATGTCTGTCTGATCCTCTGGCTCTTACAATCTTTCTGCCCCCTCTTCCACAACGTTGTCTGAGCTTTAAGTACAACAATTTAGTTATACATGTATCAGTTGGGGCTGGGCACCCCATGGCCAATTGATCTCTGCATTACGACCAGTTGTGGTTTTCTGTAATGGTCTCTGCTGCAAACTGACTCTTCTCTGATGAGGGATGAGAGCCACACTTGGATCTGAAGAATTGGAGTTTGATTTTAATGGGCATGAATATCTTGTCTATGTGTCCATGTAAAAAATATGTTCTCAGCATGATTTGGCCATTAATATTGAGTAGCAGTAATACTATGTCTAAGTACTAAGAAAAAAAATCCTAAAAATAAGGACAAAGGACTGGAGAGATGCTTCAATGGTTAAGAGTGCATACTACTCTTGAAGAGGAGCCAAGTTCAGAAACTATATCAGGTGTCTCACAGCCACCTGTAATTCCAGTTNCAGAGGATCTGTGTGGTACCCTCTTGACTTTATGGACACCTGTACACATGTGGCACACAGAAACTCATAGGCACAGACATGTACATCAATAAATAGTAAATGGTTTTAAAAGGAAAAATAAAGAAAAAAAATATCTTTTCCCTGCTAATTGATCTTGGATATGATGTTTGATGTTACAGAAGGCATCTTGAGACCTAGGACAAACCATATTCTCTGGGAGGGGCAGAAGGAAATCCAGATGGATCCTAGTACTGTGACTAGCCAATAGATCAGCCTTGGATGGTCAATCTGTCTGCAAAATCTTCTATATTAGAGAAAAATACAGTGTTGTATTTATTTCCTCACTATCTGTGTCTATCAGTTGGACCTAAACCTAAGGTACAGAATTCCAATGAAGAATGTGTTATTAAAATTTAAATAAATTACATCTTTCTTAGTCCATTTAGTGTTGTTCATGTGTACATATGTTTAAGACTAACTGCTTGAGGTTGGACAATTTATCATGGTTCTTGTCCTAGGAGAAAAGTGTTTCTCCTTTTACAACAGAAGTTGATTGCACCTAGCTCTGTTTTATTTTTGGTATGTACTTCTGTATTTCTAGCCAGCATTAATATACTGCTAAATTTTTGTTTTTCTGTGTTTATACATATTATCTCTTCACTTCTTGCTCTGAAATCAGGCTAATTTTCTCTTACACTCCCCAAATAGTTATAACTCATTTTTTGTTTAAATAAAGATTACATTTTTGTGTGTTGTAGTTTGTGTCTTAAATATCTCTCCAAAGGCCCATGAGTTAAAGACTTAGTACCTGTCTTGATCCTATTGCGAGATGATGAGATATGATGAAGTGGAGCATGAGCGAAGTCTCTGTATCATTTTCTCTGTGGACATTTGCATCGACGCTGTTTGAGTGCACATCTCCCATCATCCTGAGCTACCTTTGTATCGACTCAGAGTCGCAGCTTTGGCAGCTCTTCTGTTTTCTCTGTCAGATTTACTGCATTGTTTGAGGATAAACATACTATACATCTCTCAGAATGAGAATTCACTGGACAGTAATTCTTAAAGATGTTAGTTTGGAAACACTTTGTTTTANTTTCTCATTTGATTTGCCTAGGTATGGACTTCTAACCACCAGTTCTCTGCATGATTTTCTAGAATCAAGTGGCACAGGAAGTTCATATAGCTCTGATGAATGTGTACTTACATATTTTTCCTTTTGAGTGTTCTAAAATTTAATACTGATATGCTTTGAGGAGAACCTGTGTTAGTTTCTTAGAGTCAAATGTGCTACATCCCCAGTGCAGTCTTTCAGTCTGTAGACTCTAAATTCTGGGAACTTAAAAAAAAAAAGACTTACTTATTCTGTGTTTTCTCTATCTTTCCTTTCTGGAATTCTTAATATTTAGCTATCTCCTCTCCTGCACAAATCCTCTATTTTCTTTTAAATTCTTACTTTTAGCTCTTTAAAAGGTTTCTTTCATTTCATTGTCCAAATATTATGTTGAATTTTAAGCGTTCATTCTTCTGCTCTTATAACTTTAATTTTGCAAATTTCCTTGTTGATGTTTTGTACATGTTCCTTTGAAATAGATTTTGTCCTTGTTTCTTGAATGCAGTAATTTTAATTAAACAAGTAAGTGTTTCCTTACACAATTGAATCTCAAATTGTCTAGTAGCTGCATGTCCTTGCTCCAATCTTATCATTATCTGCAGGAGTTCTAAAGTCCTGTAGTCTCCTGCTTGGACCTCCTGATGGTCTTCAAGGGGTTGAGTGGACAAAGGCATCTGAGCCCTCTTTTTGAGCATTTGCAGTTTGTATCTTCCTCTAAGCTGTGCTGGGTCTTCCTGAAGCCAGAGTCTTCTGGTCCAAGAGTTTCTTTTGTAGCCCTGGGCATTAATGGAAACTGGAGAACACTTATATAACTTGGGCAATAAAAGGTGCCTTGGAATACAACTGCTTCTTGTGCATTTAACCAGGCCTATTATATTTATTTCACTCTACCTACAATGCTAGACATGTCTAGAACTTCTGAATCCTGATTTTTATCCCATTAGGGGTAGGCTATGAATTAATGAGTTAATAAAGGCTTCATGCATATTAATTCTGCTATAACTAATGANATGATGTCTGCCATCCTCTTACTTCAGACCTAAGTACTGGACTCCTGCTCTTTCCACAGCACCCCAGAATCCTTTTCTCATGCATCAATAATGTTATAGATGCAGTAGTCAAGTCAGCTATAGCTTGGTTCCGTTCCTCATTGTGAGCTAGTTATCTGTGCCTCTCAAGTTTGAGGCTGGTCAAGTCCATAGAGGCAGATAAGGTATACAGCAGGGCTTTCCCTCTGTTTAAGTAAGAAAATGCCCTATGTCTATCCACTGGCTCTGAGCAGTGTCTCGTCCTGGCTCTCCATCATGGATGATGTAACTCTTATGATAGTCAGACTATGGAAGGCCTAAAATGTCAAACCAATTAGATGGACTCCAGACCCAGAACCTGANACTCTTTCCACAGCCCCCCACCTCTACCCCTCACTCTTTCCTGTCTTTTTTATTCCTCCTCCAATAGAGTTCATTTTCCCACTTTATTCCTAGTTGTACACATGCACACACACACACACACACACACACACACACACACACACACACACACACACACACAATATGTATCTATGTATATTTCTCTTTCCCTTTGTTTGAAACAGAAATGTAATATACCATCTTCACAGAAAGTCTAAATATCAGTTCATTTTAACAATACAAACAAAAGCCAACACTGCGTGAAGCCCACTTCCTTTTACTTGGAAGAAAATGAGTAAAATTTGACTGCCTCCAATTGGATGGATTAACCAGCATGCCTGTGTTTCTGTTATCTACCACCTCTCATAAATATTAATTACTTTCATGAATCAGCATTACCTCATCAGGAAATCCAAAGGCTTTCCTCAAGTAGGCCCCATTTTTGGTGACAACCCAGTCATAAATGAAATTATAAAGGCTTGAGTTTTCCTTCTGGCTCAGATGTCTTCCTCAAGCTTCCAATGCAAACAGAAAGCATTTTCCTGTCCCTGGGGGTTTTGAGCAATATTTGGCTGAGAGGCACACCAGAAGAGGGTTAGAAGGTCATTCTCAATAGGCTAGGTGAAGTAGAATGGTCTCTTTACTGCATGCAGCTCTCCATCACTGGACCACAGCCAAAACTGCAGAAGTTTCACAGAAAGACAAGTGAGAGTTTACCAAATACTTGGACTTTAATTTGCTTCTTGAAATGCTACCGTTTTCTGGCTGAGATTGTCACTCCTCCTCTAACCTTTCAGACTCTAAATTGCATGCCTTCTCTTGCTAATTATTTTTTTCTGAACTCATCATTCCAATTCAATAAATATTTATCAGAGTTTACCAGGCAATGTCAGGTACAGAGAATACAGTGGTGAATACAGCAGTGTTCTAGCTTTAATGAGCTCACTATTTCATGCCAGCAGAGACAAAGGGTTCAGCCAACCTGGAGATTTAGCACAGATATATGTGTTTATGTGTATGGATCGTTAAATATACATATAAACACACATAACATGTATTCCACATATACAGATAAAAGGATATATATATATTTATACACATATATTTATATTTATCACATTATATATTGTACAAAATTTGCTTATCTATGTCTCTCTATATATGAAAATTTCATACATATGCATAATAACCATATATACACATAGATACCATTATATGGTGTGGTAAGCACTATAATATATAACATATAAATTATAATATATATTATGTTATATATAGTTATACTATTAAGAATAAAAAACAAGAAGTGTTTCATTTTTTTATTTTTCTCTCATACAATACATCCTAACTGCAGTTTTCCCTCCCTCCATTTCTCCCAGTTCCACCCCCTCCCTGTCTCCTCTCTACCCCAGATCCACTCTTCCTCCATTTCCCTTCAGAAAAGAGCAAGCCTTCCAGGATATCAACTGAACACAGCCTAGCAGTTACAATAAGACTTAGGCACAAACCCTATGTCAGGACTGGGTGAGGCAACCCAGTAGGAGGAAAAGGGTCCCAAGAGCAGGCAAAGGAATCAGAGACAGCCCCACTACTACTGTTAATAGTACCATAAAAACACAGAGATAATAATGATAACATTTGCAGAGNACCTAGCAGAGACCCATGCAGTCTCCATGGTTGCCACTTCAGTCTCTGTGAGTCCCTGTGAGCCCTCCTGCTTAGTTGATTCTGTGAACTGTGTTCTCCTGGTGTTCTTGACCCGTCTGGCTCTTACAATTTTTTGTCCCCCTTTTCCATGGGGTTCCCCATGAAGGAGTACTTCTTAAATGTTAGCATCTATTATCCTGTAAGATAAAGGAAATATTGAAGTAGTAACAGATGGAACATGAGCTTTAGGGTCAGACATATGTAGATAGATTCAAGCCTTGGTCAACAACTTTATCAACTTGCATAATGTTGCAGGTGAAGTCCATTTCATAATCAATGCTCATCAAGTTTTACTTATTCTTATTCTTTAATGACTTCAAAACTAAGTTTTCCCCTCCCCAAAACAAGAAACAGAGGTTGAACACATGGTTTAGTGGTTAAGAGTAGATGCTGCTATTACAGAGGACCTGGGTTAGGCTCTTAGCACCCACATGGAGCCTTATAACAATAACTTGAATTCCAGGGGATCCAATACCCTCTTCTGTGCACCAAACATGCATATCGTTCACAGACATACATACAGGCAAAACAAACTTATAAAATAAAACTAATAAATAATTTAAAAAAGCAAGGATTTTTATAGCAGGTGCTATAGCAGGTGGGATAGCAGGTGCCTTTAATCTCAGTACTCAGGAAGTAGAAGGAAGAAGTCCACAAGTTCAAGGCTATACTGATCTATACAGTGGCCAGCCAGAGGTATATAGAGAGATCCTGTTCAAGCAAACAACTATTATATTTATAACATATATTAATATATATATACTAAATATAAAATGCTTTACAATGTATTGAAAATTATATCTATATCCATATCAACTATGTCTATTTGTAAATCCCAGCACAAAAAGGCTATTACAGATATGGTCAACATTTAAACCTTGTTGTCTCTGTCTCCATCCATGTACCATTCTGCTTTTCTATCTATAGCATAGTAGAGCTGTCTCCAGGAAGGAAATGTCCAGCTGGGAACTACACCTTCTTGCTGTTTTGAGAAAGAGGGAGACTGGCTGACTGATTTTCAGAATGGAAAGTGAGTATCAAATATACATAGTCAAGTCTGTACCATGTTTTCCCTTTTCTGGCTAGAAGCAGAAGATTCTGAAGTCTTGGAAAATGACAGAATTACAAGTTGGAGAGACATGGGATCTCTGAACTCAGACATGGAGAAAAGTTTCCTACTAAGTGAAAAGGTACATACTACATTCTCATCTGAGAAAGAAACTTTCATTGTGTCAAGCCATCAAAATATGGGGGCCATTTGCTAGAGAAACTAGTATTATCCAAACAAGCAGAATAAATGCCACAATTATCAGAGATGGACAACGGGCAGGGAAATTTTAGAACGTGTCAAAATCAAGCATTTATAAAAGTCCAGTTCCAAGAGCTGAGTGTATTTGAAGGAGAGGGAGAGAATCCAGTGGGGTTGCCATCAAGGAGAAGGGTTTGATCTGAGCCTTGGGAGAAAACTTAGGGGGGAATATCATAGGTAGAATAAACCAGAGGCCAAGGGGACAATGTCCCACAGAGAGTGGCTTATCCTCTTAAACACATATGTTGAATGTATAAAAGAGAGTAATGAGAACCAGAAATAGAGGGTAGATAGAATCCAATTTATGGAGGAACCTGAAGTGAGAAACAAGTGTCTGACTGCATCCCACCAACANTGGAGAACTGATGTCTTTTGAGAAACAATGAGGAATGAGGGAGATCAAATTTGCCCCTAAGATCTGTATGCACGTGTTATGAAAGAAGGACTCAAGGATGGAGTAACCAGAGGCTGGGGTGGGAATTAGACTGGTGTAATAGTTTAGAGGAGAGGATGAGGCTGCTAGAATTCAAATCAGAAAACACTGTCGTTGGCTAGAAACGGAAAATAACTGCTATCAAATATGGACTTGATGATGTTGATTGATAGGATTTGAAGAATAGAGAGACCCGAATACCAAATAGAATCTTGTTTTGTTAACACGTTCCTGGGAGTATGATGGTGATATGAGTAGATGCAAGAGAGGAGGCATGAGAATGGAGGAGGAGATTGGGGTTGCACTTCTCCTTTGACCAGTGAGCTTTAGGGATCTGCCTGTCCATTCCCCAGCACTGAGTTTACAAGCTCATGCCCCCACACCCTGTCTTTTCTCATGTATGTTCTGGGAGATCTAACTCATCTCTTCGTGCTTACTAGGCAAACACTCTTCTGACTGAGCTACCACGTCAACTTCAAGACCATATTTTAATAACCCCTTGATAGTCCCTCTTGGCTCAGACAATTTAGAATCACCATGGACTTCACCCTTTGTCCTGGACCCTACAGTTAGTCCACTAGAACTTTGACTCTGTTTTTAAAATGTATACTGAGTCCAGCTACTTATCAGTGTCCACTATTTCTGTTTTGGTCTGAGGTATTGCTGTCCTAGGTCACCTCTCCTCAGGATAGCTGTTATGGTCATTTCTGTGTCCTCCTTGGGTTGATGTTTACACANCTAAGGTCTGCTCTATGGTTGGGTTGTGGCTTGAGTAAATCTTTCCACACACTAGAGATATCATGACACTCCTGCTAAGCCCTGCTGTGGCTAGTGACATCATTCAGTAAGGGCAGTAACCTGCCATGGCTGTCCAATTCTTCTGAAGGTTCTGTCCCTAGGCTCGCAAAACACCCCCTCCTCTCTTTCCCTGTGTCTACTCCTGGGCTTTGCTCCTGATTCTGGATGGAGCAGGCATGGCTCCTTCCTTATAACCTTGTCTCTAGCTATTCACTCACTGTGTGGGCTTCCCCTCTCCCATATCTACATGGCCTACCCATCCTCACACGTGCCTTTATCTCGGCTCACACGTGGCTTTCTCAGAGAGGTCTACCTTGATAACCATACATTCATGCTGTGCTGTATCCAGAAGTCCCCTGTCCAGTACTCTCCAGACCCCTTTCTCTGCTGTACACCTTCTTTTTCCCACAGCACTCCATACTCTAGCACACCCTATCATTTACTTGTCATGATTATTGTCCACCTCTCCCGCCCCTTCAACTCTCAAGCCACTGGTGACCTTGAGCTAGGACTTTGACTCCCTATTGCTCTAATGCTTTGAGCAGTGCCAGATAGTTAGTGAATACTTAAGTGCATTAATGAAACTGTCTCTTATTTCAGGGCTATCTTTGTTTGGGTTTTGTCTTCAGACAGGGTCCTGTTATAACCCCAGGTGCCTNCAGTTTGGGGTCCTCTACTCCCAGGCTCCTGCTGGATGGGACTGCAGGTGCGCATACCATATCTAGTTCAAGGCTATATTCTTAATTACTAAATTAGACAAGCAAAGAAGCAAGAGATTAAGTAAATGAGTGAGCAGAATGAGTGATGCTTCTACAGTGTTGGAGTTCATGGGGGCTAGATTGTCTCTGCATCACATGGGTCTGCCTAAAATAGAACAGGTGCACCCTAGAATTAAATTACATCCTGCACTCACCAATGATAGGCCCCTCTTACCACATAAAATGCTTCCCTCTGGTTTTGGCCCATAGTGGCCACAATTGCTTCTTTGCCAGAAAAGCCCTTTGTCTCTTGGCTGAGGTTCAGATCCCACTGCTTTCAGTGAGTCTGAGCAACAGAAAGGAGCCTCAGAGAGGAGGACAACAGTCACTTTCTTCCTCGTGATTCTTCCCAGGCTGCTTAGGCTGCTCTGTGTGCTTCACCCCCCCCCTTCCCCCCTCCCCTTTAAGGCTCTTTACTTGCTTTGCTCTGCAGGACTCTAGCTGGCAGCCCGAAGAGGTGACTGTGGCCTGGCAGTGTAAGAACAGCGGAGCGTCCTGGGTGGGGGGGCAGGCCTCTTTCTCCTCCCTTTTAAAAAAGATATTCTAGGGCTCAAAGTTAAGGAAAACAGCTATCCATTGCTTGCAAGTAACAACAAACCTGTGTGTAGTAAATTAAGTGTTAGGACAAAGGCCTGCTGCCTCGCAAGGCTGCCTCNCTCATGGCANCCCGCCAGCCTCCATCCTTAAGGTGAGGTCCTTCAGACAGCACAAGCTGTGTATCAGAGACCTATGGTTTACTCTCCACACCTAAGAGCTGTGTCCTNTTACCTAAGTCTCGTGGCTTTTTGTATGAGTTTCATGATATTATCTGTAACATTACATTAAATCTTTTTCTTCATACGACGTGAGAAATAAACAAACTTTTTGTCAGCTTTGTGAAGTCTTTTTTGATTGCCTTTCACAGTTAAATTTTGTTATAAAAAAATCTCAGAACTATGTAGGTATGTGTGCAAGCACACTCACACACACACAATGCATATAAAAACAGGTGAGATCTGAATAAGGGCTGTACTTTAAACTGACTATATTGGAGAAAGCAGCAAGAAAGATAGATACAGAAATAAAATATAGATATATGAGTGAGAATTTATTAATGAAATTGGATCATGTGATTATGGATGCAGAGAAGTACCATAATAGTCCATTTGAAGGCTGGTGCTAGTGGCCTGGATCCATGTCAGTCCAAAGACCTCGGAACCAGGGAAGCTGGTGGTGCAGTTCTGTTAGTGACTGAAGGCCTGAAAACCCAGAGATCTCAAGTGTTAGAGTCTAAAGCCTAGAGAGCCTGGAGGGTTGATGTCCAAAGATAACAAGTGTGTCCGGTATTAGGGAGTGAGTGAGACAGAGACAGAGACAGACANCAGAGAGACATAGAGAGTGATAGAGACAGAATATGAGAAGGAGAGTCTTATATTCNGTTCAGGCCCCAGCCAACTGGATAGTGCCCAAACACTGGCTCATACCAAGGGCAGATCCCTGCTCTCTTCTTTCTACTGATTCTTGTGCCAATCATGCCTACAAATGCTCCCACAAATGCCCCAGGACACTTTACTAGCAGTCCAGCTAGTTCTTATCCAGGCAAGTTGACAGCTGCAACTCACTACAAACAATGACAAGCCCATCTGAAGATGCATTGGGATGTGTAGGATGTTACCATCAGGGGAAGCCTGGTGAAGACTGCCTAGATACTCTGACTTGCTGTCAGCATCTCCTCTGTCTGAAGTTATTTCAAAATACACATTAGAGAAGTGTATATGCTGGTTTGTTCCTCCTATAATTCTTTCTGAATACTTCTGCTGGGAATTGTAACCCAAAACTATTGGCTATCTTAAGGATTTGGTGCTTGTTGAGGGCAGGTACCTCTATCCATGACTGCTTCTTGGCCCAATGATGAGCTGGTGTTTACAAATGTTTGTTGATTCTTTCTCCTGAAAATATCAAAACAGGCAGATTTCTTTTCTTAGATATTCTAGTACCATCTGTGAAGATCTTACAACAAAATTCACATTTAAAAAATTCTCTTTTATGCCAGACATTTTCATATACAATTCTCTTAGTTAAGTCTCATAACAACTTTATGAAACATAAGCAAAAATTTCCTATTTAGTATGAGAAACATGAGTGATGGAGTGCTTGATCTGTATGCTCAAGAGGGGGAACATGAGGTCATGGATAGCTGGAATTTAAGCTTGGATTTAGACCATTTCAATTCATTTGTTTATTCATTTATCAACTACTATCTGTCAGGAACTGCTCTCAGAGTCATTCTTGCCAGTGATGAAATAAATATAGGTAATAAATAAAAGAAAGCCTAATATCACCAACAATAATAAATAATAAAGTAGCAAATGGGATGTGGGAGGCAGAAATCATGGAGAATACTGTGTTTGCCCAGGGCTGAAAGAGGCAGTAGAGAAATAAGATTTTTGGAAAAAGAATAGTCCAGGTAGAGGGGCATTNAGGGAAAGGGTCCCATAGCAGACATGCACCTAAAGAATCTGATGGATGGCCCAGGGAATCAGTATCACTGGAACAGTAAACACGTGTAGCAAGGCAGATCACAGAGGCCCAGAGAGAACACTAGGAACCCAGTGGGACTTTGCTTCCCTCTGAGTGAAACCAGAACTGCAGCAGGATTTCAAACAGAGGGGTGGTGTGAGCTGACTCATGCTGTTACCAGTTCTCTGGCAGCTGAGAGGAGACTTGACTGACGGGGTAAAGGTCAAAAGCAGGGAGATAGGTTGAAAGTCAGCAGCAGTACTCCAGGAAGGAGAGGCTGACTCCTCAGACACTGGTGGTAGCGGCCGGGCTATTTCTTCCATCAAATCTCATCTGCATCTGTCTGTCTCTGACCATATGCTAACATGTCTACTTTGAGTACTCTAGACACTCAAGTGTTTGGCTCCTCATGTGCACGGGCCTCTTCTTTCTCCCCTCTGCCCAGTTGGTTCGTAATCCTTTCCTCTCTCAGATGCTTTACATATCAATCCCAGGCTTCTCTACAAACTTCCTACCTCTCTCCCTCCTGTGGCCTCCTTTGTGTTCAAACTGTGCCCTTAGCAATCCTACAGCTCTCTCTTGCCTACTCATCTACGCTGGAGTTTTTATATTCCCAGACACCTGTTTTTCCTATTATGTTGTAGGGCATGAGACCAAAGGTCTGGGTGTACTAGCAAATGTATGAGTTTGGGAATAGAATGAGTCCCCCTCCCACCCACTGCAAAGTCAAGAGGGTGACAAAATGACTCCCAGTGTACTTGTCTGCTAACTGGTCTGAACTAATGATTGTGTCAAGGGGCTGCCATATTGTTCAGCAAAACCACATGCAAGAATTTGTGTTACAACCAGAGAAGGTGATAAAGAAGGGATGGTAAGGAAGTACGTTCAGTGCATTCCTTCATGCCCAGCTCCCTCTTAGCCTCCCGTATATTATGGAATCCTTATGCAGATACTAGAATTTCTGTTTCACAGATGAAGGAACAAAGACTGTAACAGCCTGCTCTGTCTATCTCCTACCTAAGCCCCAAAGATGAAGAATGCTTGACCTTTGGAGAAGACAATAGATTCTTCATTTAANAAATAAATATAAAACAATAAAAAGAAAACTTTTTTTTTCATGCTTAGACTTGAGTGACTCAGTGAGTCAAATAACAATGTATCTAGAGTGTCTGTCAGTGCCAAGCTGTAAGATGGATCCATCTCAGATGGGCTTTCCCACAGTCTATGCTGGGAGCTTCCCTTTGGCCCACATAGGGAAGTAGTGTGTGAATGCTTTCCCATGACACACAAATACAGTTAAGCACGTGGCTTGGGGCTGGAAAGAGATTTACAGCAACCTGGCAATGGAATGGCCCAGTCCAGCCAGGAGTGGCATGCTAGGACAAGAGCCCCATCCAAAGATNAAGCAGCCAGTTTTCTTTCTATGTGGTTAGTTAGTCCTGGGCTCCTAAGGAGGTACAGGGTGNGTGAGCAGCTAGCTCANGACTAGGTGCAGGACTGCGTTAATCATGANCCTTATTCCTACCTGCAAGGATAAGGCAGAAGGCCATTAGTGGCTGGCTTGCACCCCGTTACCACTTTACACACTGGCAATTATCTTACCAAGAATGCATGTTTCCTTGGCAGAATCTGGAAAGGGGGGCAGAGAGGTTGGCAATTTAAAGCTGAGTTACTTTGCACTCAGTCTGCTAGAAGACTTTTCTACAAGATAGTAGAGGGCAACTCATGGTGGCTAATTTTATGTACAACTTTGATGAGATTGTAGAGATCAATTATTTGGGCAAAGAGACATTTAGGTGTTTCAGTAAATGTATTTTTGTAAATTACATGTAAAATGTNCATGCATATACACACGCATATGTGGTCAATTTATTAAAAACACAACAGATGTAATGTGCTATGTGATGTGATAGGAGAGCCTCAGCTAATCAGCCAAAACCCTTAACAGCAAAGGTTAAGGTCTCCTGTGAGGGAATTGTGCCTTCAGACAGCAACATAGAAATCCTGCCTGAGTTTCCATCCCTCAGACTGAAGCAGAAGCATCAGCTCTCATTGAATCTCCAGCCTGCCTGATGGCCATAGATTTTGAACTCAGCAGCTTCCTTCCACACTGGTGTGAATCAATTGCTTAAATCCATCCTCTCCATATACATGTATAGATATGTAAATAAATATACATGGATGTCCATATCTGGACCACTGAGACAGTCTGGAGACTGGGAAAGCTTTCTCTTGGGACTCCTCATATGCGCAAAGTACACGGGAGTCACCCTTGGAGACAATGTGAAGTATTAAGTAAGGAAGAAGATGAGGTTAGAGGATGAGGCCAAGCTTTGAACTGATGAGCTGCACCTCTGTGGCTGTGGCTTCAGAGAGCACATCAGTTTGCATCTCTGTGGCTGGTTCTTCCATCTGGACTCCTGGCTAAGGTGATGGACTGCACGATGTGTTTGTGTTGTTTTTTGAAACACAGTATCTGTGAATAATTCTGTAGCAACAATGAACCTACTATCCAACAGCCCACCCATCCACCCACCCATAAACACCTAACACCCACATCTACCAGCTCTTAACCTAAGTGATACTAGGGTTAGGCACATGAATGNACACGTAGAAGTGTGTGGCCAGGGTAGAATCCTAACTATGAGAAGTGTAATGGGAAATCCTCTTTGCAGACAGCTTCTGCTTTGTAATTGTATCTGTTCATTCTGACCTTTACATTGGGCGTATGGTCTGCACCCTTGTGGCTGGCCACTATTGCCACCCTTGACTATATGCCATCCTGTTCCATCCTGCTTTTCAGGGCCTTGGAGCCTAGATATCTCCCTTTGATGATTTTTTTCCTCTTCTGTTCCTCCTTGGAGTCGTATCTGTCAGAGGGAACAGATGCTGATTCATCTCCCACCCAAGCTTAGCCTAACTATAACTTTATTTCTCTAAGTTGTTGAAGATTCCCTTTCTTCAGGGTTGGCCCTTCTGAGGTCTGACCCTATCCTGGAAGCCTCCACACACTTTTGGGATACAGGCATTCTGACAGCTTCACCTGCAGTCCTCAAGCCTCAAGTTCCCCTGCTCTTCACCCTGCTCTTGGACCCGTCTATATGCCACTATGTCCACTAGCACCTGTAANTAGTGGCACAAACCATGCTTCTTGTTTTCTAACTTTCTTTCAGAATATGATTTCACATCCCCCCCTTGGAAAAGAGATTGACGTTAACATGCAAACTGAAATAAAAATAGTGAAGTAGGTGTCATGACGGGTCAGCACCAGTATTCAGCATAGCCTCTCAAGACTGCACTGGGGGCTGGGTCAGGATTAGGACACACTTCCTGNTAGAGGGGTGTTTAACCTGAGTGCTGAGTGCTTAAGGGGGGCCAGCAGGTGCTGAGAGGTGGNGAAGAATGTTTTGGGCAAAAGGAATATCAGATGTTGAGATAGCCAGTCACAGGACACTGGTGGTACAAAAATCAGAGAATTAGTCCAGCATGTTGGGTAGGATGGAGAGAATAGCATAGAAAGGTCAGAAAGTTAAGCTAGAGCTGTCTCTCATCCTGCAGTATTTCCAGTCCCATAAACAGAGTCATCCAAACTACCACCACTTCCTCAAAGAACTGAGACTTAATTTCTGGTGAAACCTCCAGGTTCCCAGGCAGGTGGGTTGTGTGCTGGAAACACTCCAAACTACTTCCCCTTTTGACTGACCTCAAATAATAAGCCAGCTCCTGAAAATTTGCATTGCAAAATCCTATGGGTAGTCACACTNCACCTCTGCAAACAAATACATGTGAACAAAAATGGCCAATAACATGTACATGAACGGTAGCCATTGAGTCAGGGTAGTGTGTTTTGTGGTGGTTGATTTGAGTCTTTTTGGCTCTGTTTTCTGTGTCCATTTTTGCTTTATTTTACTTACTTTAAATTACCTTGAAAAAGACTATATTTGATTCATGTTTTAAAAAGTCCTCTAGACAAGGGATCCTGGGTTTGATTTCTAGATCTCCCATAAGACATTCCCCCACTAGTGAAAGTACAGTTGGTTTGTGATGCATTCTAGAGACTGTAGTAGGGAGTGGTAATGGCATATACTAAGGTCTTGGCACTAGGTGATTTTTCTGCCTGTGGCAAGGAGTGTTGTCCTTTATCAGCCTAAAACATTTTGCTTTTTGTGTGTTTATGGCGCATGCCTTGTTATTTGGAAAAGGAAAGGAAATTCAGCAATATTGCCTGTGATGTGGCTGCAGAATTCCCTGTTGGCTGAGGGTTCCAGAAAGCTGTGTGTCCAGCATACAATATCNTTTGTTTCTAAGCATCTGCATCTGTCCTTCAAGTAGGCTGTCAGTGAGGCAATCATGTCCCTCACTCTTGTGCAGCCTGGGAATTGATGAACAATTTGGCCTCTTTGTCATTTTCAAAAATCAAATATGCCCAGGGACTGAGTTCCAGTAGCAGCTGTTTTGCTTTATGTTTTATTTAAAAACATTTAATTTTGAGTCTCTTATGTTTCCAATGACTTTTTTTCTTGGTAGAGCAAGCTGTGCACATATATAAAGTATCCTCAATTTATACAAAATGATTATTTCATTGACTCTTAGGACTTTTACTTTTTATTTTGTTTTTGACATTATTTGATAAGTTAAATGATGTTATTGTTTTAATAATTTTTATTGAAAAATAATAGCAACTACACAAAAATACTATATATTAGTTTATCATTTTGTGGCAAGCTTTTGTTACATGGTTTACATATTTTTTATTGGCTTTCCTAAATTCTTAGGAAGCAGACAGAGAACCTAATATCTCTTTATAGACAGTCTCAGTGGGAGGAGGTGAGTGACTTCCCCAAGGGTTTATGAGCAATGAACAGCTAAGCTCAAATTTTAACCGGGTATGTTTGACTCCTCATAGTGTATCCTGAATGCCATTTGTGTGATGTTACAAGTATAGGTGGTCCCCTACTTTTGATGGCTTGACTGTTGGTGGTTAGTCAAAAGGAGGTCAGGTTGTGTCATTGGGGAAGGGAATTCTGGTTCATTGAATTTTCTTGTTAAAACAAAGATTAACTAGGGTGATAACTAAAGTTTTACTTCCCTACTCTCAACATTATATGTACAGATGGCCCCCATGTTATGAGAGCTTAGTTTTATGATGGTGAAAAACTGGTACACATCCNGTAGAAACTGAACAGGGAATCACACATTTTGATTATTTCCAGGCTAGCACTGCAGAACAACTATTCTCTTCTCCACTTTCAGTGTAAAGTTCAATATGTTGTATGAGATATTCACACTGATTTTTTATTCATGTTAGGCTTTGTGTTAGATGACTATTACATAGCCTCATCTAAACTGTTACATAGCCTCATCTAAGTGTTCTGATTGTGATTAAAGTAGACTAGGCTGAGCTCTGATTTTTTGGAAGGTTAAAGGNATTTCATGCATTTTTTTGTGTGGTGCTAATTTCTGGCACATGCCAGGCAACTGCTCCTCACTTATCTATATCTCTAGCCCCTTAAATATATGTTTGATGGTATTTTCAACTTAGGATGGGTTTATAAGAGCATAAGCCCTTCATATATTGAGGAGTAGTAGCTGTTTCTGTGTGTAAAACTATTAGTTATCATTGTTACACACACACACACACACACACACACACACACACACACACACACACCTGGCCCTGTCTGCTGTTGTTCATTTTCCCTATCTCTAAGGCTTTTTGCTCCATCTGCTGATTGAACTAACTAACCTTGCTGTTGTCCATGAACATAGTCTGAAAGCCAGTGCCGTTGCATCTCCATGCCACATGAACTTGAGAGATCATAGCCCAACGGTTGTCTGAGCACCAGATCCTGATACCAGAGGACCTTGGTTATCTTGCCTCTCTTTACTGACCACATTTCTCTGGGTAAGACTCCAAGCTTCTCTGAGTTTCAGACTCCTCCTCTCGGCTAGTTGATTCTAGAAGGGTTGGAGAGACATTGTCTGCAAAGGTAATTATGACTATTAAAATTCACTAGGAAGCAGGAGTTACAAGCAGCTTATAGGAAGGGTGCTTCCCGAAGCAGTGTTGTGTTCTCCNGGCTCCAGGGCCTCTGGGTGAGCATTTACTTTCCAGGAAAGTAAAGAAAATGGGAATCGTTGGGGAATCAGCCTCAGATGAAGAGGAGTTAGAATGATCATCTGGAGCACCAAAAGCCTAAGAGTGTCTGTATTAGGGAGCGGAGCGGGAGTAGGGGTGGGGGACGGGGGCGTGCGCTTTGCTGAGACACACCAGGACACCGTCCTTATATCTCTACCATTGCCTCTGCTTATTTTGGAGCTGCTGTTACTCATTTCCATTACTGTCCCCATCCATCCACTTGTCCTATTGCTACCTCAAACGTTTGGTGCCTCCTACCTACTTGTTTCTCACTCTGTTAGTTAATTTTGTCTTCCTTTCCGTTCGTGGCCCCTGACTTTCTTTGCAGACTCTGCTCTCAGGCTGCCAGATGACAGAACTTCGTTGCAGGTTGGTAGCGGTGGGCTGGCCAGTGTGTAATGTTTAACTTCCTCAGAAAGTCCTGCTGACACAGAGAAGTCTCAGGTTTGTAACAAACCTTCTAGCAAGTACCATTTGTTTAACTCTCATTTTACAAATGTCCTTGGAATTCTAATAAACTAGGGGGGATGAAATAAGCTGAGTATAAATAAATACAATCCAGGAAGTGGTTTGACTACACAAGAAAGGTGTTGAAAATGTGAAATTGGATTTCAGAGGCAGGAAATGTCACATCCACTAGGAAGCCAATAAGGCTTTATGGCACAAATAACAACAGACTGAATTGAGTCTACAAGGAAGACAGGATTTGGAACTGTAGAAACAGGGAAGGTGTCCAAGAAACAAAGAAAAGAAGTGTGAAAGGGAGTTTAGACTGGAGGAATTAAGGGATAACTACAGCGTTAGTGAATTTTTCATTTTCTTAGAGCAGAAGGGATGTGAAAGGGAGGAAGAGTACTCAAGCGAAGTGGGACTTCAAAATAAAATGGTAGATATAATCTCACTGCTTTTTCTTGGTGAAAATATGGGTGAAATATTAATGATAAGGTTGGTATCTGTATCAGTACATGGATCTGTTGGAATAGAATATTAAAAACTCACTGGAATAAGATTTTGCTAAGTCAATTGAATGGGTTCTTGCATTTCTCCTTTCTTACAAATACATGACGATACTATTAGTATTGATTTTGCACTGAATAATGTCAACAAGATGAAGCATATCATTGATAAGAATAAGGCTGGAATGACTCTGGATGAATTTCCCCTTTCCTTAAGGAATGACTTGGGGCAAGTCATTTTCTTTGTCACCCTTGGTCCAGTCCTCACATCTGTAATCTTGCAGGGTAGTTAGTTATTTGATGGCTGCTTTCCTGGCCTTTCTGAGTCTATAATCACACACACTTGACCTCTTCGGCTTCATTTCAAATGGAATCATTCATTATTTGAGGACTGGCAATGAGAAAGGCACTTTATGCTGTTGGCGTGGATAATCTTCTTTATGAGAAAGCCTCAGCTGGAAGCACTGCTTAGATCCATGTGTTATGAGGGATGAGAATTCTGGTTAATTGAATTTTCTTGTTAGAGTGAAGATTAATTAGCATATGACCCATTTAAATCCTTGCTGTTAGCAACACATGTCAGGTATGTAGAACATTTTTNATGTAAGAAATNTAAGTCCTAAAATAGGAAAATAAGATCTAAGTACCATATGTGTATAAACCTCTGTGATGCCAATAACAGCTGTCACTTATTGAATATTTATTGTCTGCCAGATANTTCCCTGAAAGTTTTACATGTATCATCCTACTTAAGATTTACAAAAACCATAAAAGCTAAGCAGGCTATTAAGACCTGTGTAGGGGTTAACCCTCCAGAAAAGATGCTGATTCCTAATCCTTGGAACCTGGGAATGTGTACTTACTTGGATAAAAGAGACTTTGCAAATGTAATTAAGTTAAAGATGTTGAGATGACTAAATTATCCAGATTATTGAAGTGGCCCCAATATCCAATGAAAATCATCCTTATAAAAGACAAAAAGAGAAGGATGTTTTGTGATCACAATGGAGAGTGGAGTGATATAGCTTNAGAGAAGAAATTCCCAGAGCCACTGGAAGCTGGCAGCAGTGTTACACATGGCCTGCTACAGGGTTTAGAGGAGGTATGGCCCTCCTATCACCTCAATATAAGACTTTGGCTTCCAGAATTTTGACAGCATACATTTCTGCTGTTTTAAACT
>LZPO01044845.1:0-15940 GCA_001675575.1 Neotoma lepida | reverse complement strand
ACCAGGCACCCTCAGTAAAATACTACACCATGTAGTATTCTGGTTCTACCTCCATAGAAATACACAAAGAGTTGAGGTGGACCATGCAACCTAGATTATGGGTAAGAATCAGGATAGTGTTCTAGAAGAGTTAATGATATGGTTCTGAGTTTTAATGATAAAAAAATATGTTTTTAGAGAATAAAGTGAGGAAAACGTTCTGGGCAGAGCAAGCCATCATAGGGGCAGGGACTAAAACAAGGAGCCTCTAGAGAACTGAGGTAGGTGGGCATGGATCTGGAAATTTCCAGAAGGGAAATGGAATGTGAACAAGCTGGTGGTAGACTTTCTGTGCCAGAGAGGAGGTGGTGAACTCCTCAGACATTTGAAGAGGTTAAATTATGTGGCACAGTCTGATCCCAAGATCATGTAGCTCTCTTAAAGATTTGATGTGGAAAACACCATGGAGATTAGGTTAGAGTGTTTAGAGACCAGAGGCAGACTCCCTTGAGTCATGACTGCGGTATCCATATCAGTATCAGCCATGGCCATTCACAGAAGAAGGTAGATCTGAGAGACACTTTAGGGAGGTAGCCTGAGTAAATTNCAATGACTAGTGGATGTCCAGGGCAAAGGGAAGGAAGAACACGAGCTGCCTTGTAGACTTCTGGGTCAGAGAACCAGGCTGAGAGTTGACAGTGTCATGGGGTATGATTGGTGATGGTATGTGTAAATAAATATTTCACTAATGGCTGATGATTTTGTATGCTTTTTGTTCTGAGTGTTCAAACATTTACATGCTAATTATGGCTTGTGAATTAAGCCTGTAAGGCATTGAACTGCGTACTGTGCACTACAAGAGAAGGAAGAGGGCGACCAGTCCACCTCTCTCCTGCAGACTGAACATCTATGCACATTTCCTACGTGGGGCAGCCATGGTAAGATAATTTGATAACTGAATGTCTCAAGGTCAATGTTTCATAACCTCTGACCTCAGCTTCTAGCTTTCTTTTTACTGCTTCCTGGACAGACAGGATGCTATCTTTTTGTATCTGACCTTCTCCATTTATTAGCCATCTGACCTTTGGAAATTTGCTTAACCGCTCTGTACCTTAATTTCAGCAGCTGTCAAAAGGAGATGAAAATTACAGTGCCTGCTCTCATTAACTCAGACAAGGGCCTGTGAGTAAAATCTTTGCAACTGAAAAAGGTTTAGAAAATGTGAGTAATTATTTTTATGACAAGCCCAGATTTCCCCTGCAATTGTGTTTATTGAACTAGTCCCTGGGTTCATTCAGAAAGTTTTCTTGTGGTTTCCCGGTTTCCCCTAACATATGTCTATACTATGAGTTCACTAGTAAATGTAGATTGGAAATTTTAGTGTTACTTAAATATTTCTTTCTAGCTAGGAAGAGAGGAAGGGTNTTGTAGGGAAAAGAGTGTAGTAGGGTGGGTAAGAAAGAATNGTAAGGAGAGGAGATATGATAGAATCTTGGGATAGGCATGGATGCAAATATTACAATAGAAGTATTAATGTGTGTAACTAATGTGATCCAATAATTTTGTTTAAAAAATGAACATTTCTACCTTCTATGTTTTCTTGTGTAGGGTCCNATGTAGCCTAGGCTGGACATGAATGTCTTCCTCATCCTCCTACCCTGACCCTCTCAATTGCTGGGATTTTAGATGTGTGCCACCATATATAGGCAAAAAATAAATATTTATCTCTAAATCCCTTCAACCAGTTACCAAATATGCTTTTCTATAGTCTTACAAAAAACTCACCCCATCGACAATGACATTTTATTGTCCTTGTGACCCTCAGACATTTACCTCACAGAAGATGTTTGGAGATAAACATGTTCCCCTAAACTTAGATCTGATATTAGAAGAAGCTTGTGACACCTCAGATTCGTGGCTAGGTTTTGGTTCATGTTACAGTTCAGTACTTAGGTATGGATGCTGGCTCATCGTGCAAACCCTGGAATCTAACACAGCAGTGTCTTCAGTGCAGGAAATGTGGCTATTTCTCAGCTTTTTGATAAGAATGTTGTGGGTTCATTCCTAATCTCTATCCAATCATCGAACTACATTTCCCTGTTGAAAAAGCTCAGGATAGGAGAAGAACAAGAAATAAGCAAAGGTCAAAATCAGGAGCACTCCTTATGGAATGGGCATATATGTATGCAATGCAGAGTAACACCATCTTGGATCCTGTCTCTAAGAATGTACAAAGTGGTGGCACAGCAGAAATGGAGGATGGTGAAAAGACAGTTGTGTAACTAACAGAACAAATACCTTTTCTCAGAGGGGAGGCACTGTCTCCATTTCACAACTCTGCTGAAGTCTCTACAAGGGTGACGGAGTTAGTGGGGTAGAGTGGGAGGAAGACTACCCTGGGAACCAGGTTAAACTCTTTTTTTGTCTTAAGCTCTTAAGCTAGCTGGCACTAAGTTTTATTGCGTACAACTGTAAGAACCCTGGGAAACCTTCAGTGTGTGGGAGTGGGGTAGAAGGGAGTAGAAGGGGGAGGCAATCTAGTGTATTCACTCTAGCTCAACAAAAAAGACTTAATCATCATGCTTCAGAATAGATCAGCACAATATTTTAAAAGATTCTAATTGGATTTTATTTATTTATTTTTTTTGCTTAATTTTTCCAGATTTGAACCAACCGCTGAGGCCACCCTCATGGCAGGGTAAGGCCTAAGGGTGCAGCTACTATGACTGGCTCACAATTATTTGAACGCTTAGACAGATGGTTTTAGAAGAGAGTAGGTGCTGTGCAAACAAGCACAGCAGGTGCATGTCCCTTCTTCCTNACCTTCCCAGTCTTGCATGAGGGAGACTACAGAACCCACATTGTTTATGGAGTTCCTAACATGCTTCCCATTCCCATCTCCTCACTGGAGTCCCACCCTGTCCACTCTTTGCTATTGAGGACCTCAGATTCCACCTCCTCCTCCCCCTGGCATCTTTTGTGGTGGCTCTGATCCATAAAGGCCGTTTTCTCTGATACAGCGCAGTGCTTTACGGATCACCAGGCTACTCCCATGGATGAATTTGAATCTCCCATGGTCGCTTTTCCAGGCCATTTGCTTCCTTTAATATCTTTCTCATTTCTTTCTCCTTCTGCCTTCCCATTACTAACTTAGTTCAGACATTCATTTCTTCTCACTTGGATGATCAGATATTTTCATAACTTTCTTCCAGTGGTCTAATTTCCTTCAGAGAAATCATCTCAAAGGCACAAAGCTCCAACCATGGCAACACTTCATTTAAACCAGTAAGGTAGAGTGGGAAGGCTGAGCTGAGCTGAGCCTGAAACCTACTATGTGCTGGAGGCTCCTTTCTGAAAAACAGACCTGGCCCAAGAGGTCTGGCAGGAAGTATTTTGGCAAAGTCAAAACCAACTGGCAAATATTTCAGTAGATGTGCTCATAGGACACATAAATGGGAAGGTTCCAGAACTGAACTGAAGTGAACTGAGGTGGTGATAAAGCAGCTNTCAAAACAAATGATAACTGCCTGGGATTGTCATTGCCCCAGGACAGCTGTGAATGCAGCCCAGCACAAAATCATAAACTTCAAACATTACTTTCTTTTCTGTAAGTGGAAGGTAAGGTTCAGAAGCATGAACTTTGTAGATGACAACATCATGTCGCAATGTCAAAAGGTTGGACACATGCCTGGAGGAAACACATGATTTTATAGTAATGGTCTCTGAGATTCTGGCCAGTGTTCCACTGGTATGAATTGTTTGTAAAGAAAGAGGTCTAGCTGCCTGATGCTGACATGGTATGCCTCTGTTGTGTTCTAATAGACACATCTATGTACTCACCAAGCACATATTTATTGAGTAATTATTATTGATTGAGCACTATATACCACAAGAGATACATGGTGATTATGTTAGCAGGAGTGGATGGGGCAAAAAGAAAGAAACGTTTGGAGTTTCATAGGTTTCAACACACCCAGCCACGTGCTTTCTGTCCAGTAAGTGATCAAAGTAGGTTTACTGAACTGAATATCAATATGTTCCACTGAAGTATGTTCCCTGGCCTCATGGAAACTAGAGAAGAGCGGCCATAATCTTTAGTGAATAAATAATGGATTTACAGCCAAAAATATGACTTGAGTTCGTCTGATTTTGCCATCTTGCTCATTAAAGAAAACTCTCTCGTACATGTTTTCTTTCTCTTTACCATATTTCCCTTGTTTTTCTTTCTGTAAAGTTCTCATTAACATCAGTGAGTATAAATGAAGACTCCATCTTTCAAGAAACAGAAGAGCCAAATGTGTGTGTGTGTGTGTGTGTGTGTGTGTGTGTGTGTGTGTTTTACTGGTGCATGTTCAAATCTGTGCCCTTCATTCAGTTTCCTGTTGTTCTATATGTCATTTTGAGATGTTCTATTTGTACACTCAGGAACAGGAAGAGATTACTAGGGGCTATTCTCTTGTAACCCATCATGGGATTCTAAGCTTAAGAATGATTGATTTTTAATTAAGAATCTCTCCCAACAATTTCAGAAATCTAACTCATGGGCAAGTGTGACCTACTAAGCCCTTGATAAGAAACATGATGATAGGTATGGCTCAGTGCTACAACCTGTTCTCTCACACAGCTGCTCTTACTCCAGAGTCTGTCCTCCCAGATCCCTTGACACGTCTATTAAAGGCATAGATGAGTCTGATGCAGATGGGTCTATGGTTACCTAATTTCATTTTCTTTTGACCTTTAACCTTTACAAAAGCCCTATAGGATTGCATGGATACTTGTAGTAGACTACACCAGTGGTTCACAATATTTCTCAATCTATGGTCTTACATTCATTGTTAGCATTGTCACACTAATTATATCTTTAGTATCTATTCAATAAAAAGCCACAGTGAGCAAAATCTAAGTTTACCACCTGTTAAATTAATGCATGCTATAATAGCAGAACACTGTCTAACACGTACTTGACACTTTACAATATGCCAGGCACAAAGCCAAACACTTCATAGTTATTCTTTTTTCCTTGGGGTAACTCTTACAGATAGGAAAATACCCTGGGACACAGGAGAAAGTAATACATCTAATAAATAACAAAGAAAGAGTTTAAACCTACACAGTATGTTTCCAACTCATGTCAATTGTTGTTCAAATACTTATTTAAAGAAAGTGAGAGGCAGTTATCTAGTTGGCAGATCCTAATTGGTAGCTATAATATTGTCATGGGTATGAATGAGATACTGTGTGTAAAGAAACTGGACAGAAATCAAAGATTAGTATGGAAGTAGTCAACAGGGTTGGAATAGTAGCCTTCACCAAAGGCTGATGAGGTCATGTGGGCATGGTGCTGGGACTCCTGATATTTGGCATTCTTAGTCATAAAGTCAATATTTGGGTTTTGGCATCAGTAGTAGCAGCAGCAGCAGCAGCATGTACAGATGCCCTTGTTGAACTAGGGACAAGGTAGTCATTTAGATAATCAGGAGTTGCAGCACCATGACCTGGAGAAAAAGGTAAAAGTTAAATGACACAAAGATGGGCCCATCAACAGTTAGGCATAGAGGAGGAAGGAGCTTAAGGGTTTCTACTGAACATTTTGGTTCACTGATGAACTTTTTGCTACTGATAAATGTAGGGAGGAGGGAATCATTGTCTTAAGTNGTGTACCCATTGGTTGTCCCACCGTACACCAATAGATAGTTCAATCCAATGCTCACACAGATGGCCCTGGTTAATTAAATGGGTCACAAAACAGCAACAATGACTAATGGATTTGGGAAAGGAGCTATTAGGGATAGAAGGGGACTCACGGGAATAAAAGGGAGATAAACAAGGGCTTTGTGGGAGAAAGAATTCCTAATATACTATAATCATGTATAAAATAGTCAACAAAATTAACAAAAAGTTTTTAGTTATGCAAATTTCAGGGCACCTATGTGGTATCTCCTAAGGAGATCCAACCCTCCTAAGGTCTCCAACCCTGGAGGGACTCTCCATTAAAGACACATGGCTGAACATTTGTACCTGACCTTTTCCCCATGCTGCTGTCACTTAAGACACAGTCCTGTCACTTGTGGCGGGTCTGTGACATTTTCTATGATCCTCATCTTACAGCCTTGTGGGGGACAAGCTTGCTTGGGAAACTCTTTCACTGTAGAATATCAGTGTGGTTAATGGTTCACAAAACTCATCCATGGGTTTCTGAATCTACATGAAAATGAGGAGTTTCCTCCAGACTGTGACTCTAGGGGGCCCATGAGATGGCTCAGTGGGTAAATGAGCTTACCACCAAGCCTGAAGACCTGAGTTCAATACCTGGGACCCACAGAGTTGAGAGAAGGAACTGGCTTCTCTAACTATGGTGCGTGTGTCCCACACAGGCACACTTGCAGGCACACATACTCTAAATAAAAATGAAATTAAAAAGTTAAAAAAAAAAAAGAAAAAAGAAGACTGTGACTCTAAGCAAACAAACTAAGCTGAAGCCAGAGAAGTGAGTATCATGAAAGTGGAGCATCTTACACATGATGTGTGTAGCCCTAATGAGCCTCAGTTTACTTACTTTTGAACTAGATGCATAGAGGAGCTGATTGGGTAGATTTTATTATAGGACATTTTTATGGTTTTGGTTAGTCAACACTCAAAGTTAAAATGATAATGAAGGAAGAAAAGGGGATTGGCTTGATTTGTCCCAAATATTTTCCATGTAACTTTTGAAACATTTTCCCTGCCTTTATAAAATTCTAATTTTATGTAGATTTAGAAAGTGAATGCACGTAATTGTGCAAACAAGCACAATTATACTTTGATGCTTCAAAATAACATTTAATGGCATTTTGTCTGTCTTGATTCATATAAATGAATAAGAAATATCGTAGCTTAAGAAGAACTTGTTTCTGAGACATCAGGCACCCAATGTTTTCTGTCCATTGGGTCATGTTGTTTCCGTTAAGCCATGACAAATTAAGACGTTATTAGAGGTTGATTTGATAATAGCTATCATTAAAATGTCCATTTAGTTAGAATAACTATCATTTAGGTCCTCTTAGAGTTTTGGATCTTAGCAAAACAATTCCATGCTGGACTGTTGCCATTAAATTGAATTGTTTTGAAAAAAAGTTAACAAAAAGCGTTAGTTACACATGGTAGTTACTTACCACTCTCAATGTTTGAAGACCACAGAAGCAGTCTTTGGCTTATTTAAAATTAAAATTAATTAAGTGGGAGGTAAAATGGGAAGGCTCACAGAATTGAAGGAAGGCCAACAAAACATTGCTAGAAAGGGATAGCAATCAGAGGAAGTCATGCCTACCCACTGCTGTACCAGATATCCAGCTGTGCAGAAGCTTTCCTCAGCATCTTTGGGTATTTACCATCATACCAGCAGCTTCATGAACCAGACTTTTGGACAAATGATCTCCACTTCTCTGAGACTTTAAGCTACTGCTTGAATGTTAAAGGGTCCATGGGTGGCCACTTAATCACATGTAGGTCACATGCCAATTCCCTTGCTATTAGACTATGGATAGAGTGTCTGGCCTCCTTTAGCTTCTAGCTGTAGATACCAATTCAGTCAACAGAATAGTTCCTTCATCAACATGTTGGCTATTGCTAATATCAATGTGTTATATTCTTAAAATTAGAAAAAGTAAACATTGTTAAAACATGTATAAAAGTTTTTTTTAATCAGAGAAACTCAAGTCCAACTCTGAGCCACATTTTTATGCACATACATACATAATGCATTTGCATTCCTATAACGTGACTTACTATGGATAAATACATAAAAATTTCTACTGCAAGAAATATTTTTGCAGCAATTATATCATACAAACAACTTTTCATATACATAATACGGCAGTGAGCAGTAATGATACCTTGCTGAGGGCAAGGGCTAATGTGCTAAGAATCTGAGGTCCTCCACTGGACCCTGTGAGGACCAAGGGGAGGACTGAGAAGTAAGTCTATTTTCCCTCTCTAGCTGCCACACACTGGCCACTCCACAGTCTGCTTGGTTCATTCCTGTGTTGGTATTCAGAATCAGGTTCTTTGCCTTTCCCTCTGACCTAAGAAGTGGCAAGGCCTCGCCCCTTTCACATTGAGTTGCACTGCCACTGGCTCTTCAAGTGCAATTTTAGAAAGCAAGGAACTGATACCAAAGATGCAGTTTCATCTTGGCACAATTCCACATGTGTTTGCCCAAAAACCTACTGAGTTGCAGTAGGTGCTGATGACACCAAAATGTTTTAACCACAGGGAGCAAATTAATAAGCATCTCATGAGCACCTACTGCCTGTAGAGCAGACAATACATGTAGGTCATTACAAAGTGAGTAAAGTATCCTTGCTGATCTCTAATAGATGAAAAAAATTTGGAGAAGATATGAATAGGTTACTAAAAATATCAAAACAAAGTTGATACAAGCATCACACTAAAGTATAAATAGCATGTTAAGGAATATTGAGACAGTGACTTTTATACAGAAAGCGTTGCATATGTAAGTGTGAAGAAGAGTTACAACCATTCATATCTATCTATCTATCTATCTATCTATCTATCTATCTATCTATCTATCTATCTCTATATATACATATATATATCTGTCTATCTATCTATCTATCTATCTATCTATCTATCTGTCTGTCTGTCTGTCTGTCTGTCTATCATTACTTACCTAGTTTCATTGTTGTACATAGAAAACAGCAGTTGATTTTCACTTGGTTGTTTTGGAGAGAAGAGGGAACAGGAGCAGTTGGCTTTGGGGTGCATGTGTCCTTTGGAAAGAGTTCTAATTGACTACTAGGATTCACTGTGGAGACCAGGGATTATGAACAGAAAGTGCAAAATCAAAGAGACATGCAATACAGGAGACTTTGGAGGAAAATTCAAGCAGTCTAGTGTTATTGGCATATGGATATGAACTTCAAATAATTGTACACCCACAAAATACTTAGTTGGAGATTGAAGGGAAGAACTTATATTTCTTTGTACTGGGAATCATACTTAAGGCCTCATATATGACAAGTGAGTGTTCTGCCCTACCACTGAGCTACATCTCTAGTCCTCTACTCTAAACTTATTGACAACCTTCCATAGTCAAAATAGCAAACCATCACGTAACATTCAAAATGTTTCGCAAGTATTACACAATCTCGTACTTACAACATAGAATGATTGTGATGTGCTACTACACAATATCTGATTATTTTCAGTTTTACATCTGTATAGAATGAGGAGGAGCTACAGTATTGAAAGGTTTGATAAAAAAAGAAATGGTAAGTGAAAGAGAAGTTGCAGGGTTTTGTCTCTCTTAGCAACTACTCTCTGCTGCTGAAAAGGGATGGTCCATGTGCTGGAACACAGAGCTTGCCATCAGCATAGTTTCATTCTACCACCCAAAATACATACACACACACACACACACACACACACAAAACAAAAAACCAAAACAAACTGTGGAATATTCCTTTGCACTATATGAATATATGTTGTTGTGATTGGTTTAATAAAGAAGCTGACTGGCCAATAGCTAGACAGGATAAGGTTAGGAGGAACAGCCAAACTGAGAACGCTGGGAAGAAAAAGGGCAGAGTCAAAGGAGTCGCCAGCAGATGCAGAGAGAAGCAAGATGGGCATGCCGTTCAGAGAAAAGGCACCAAGTCATGCGGCAAAGCATAGATAAGAAATATGGGTTAATATAAATGTATGAGTTAGCTAGTAACAAGCCTGAGCTATTGGCCAAGCATTTACAATTAATACTAAGACTCTGTGTCATTTGTTTGGGATCTGGCAGATAGGAATGAAAACTCTGCCTATAACAAACAAACAACAAACAAACAAACAAAAACACTGAAGTTCTTGAGGAAAATCTTAAAGAAGCAAAGCTATGCACAATAAGATTACCAATTATTATGATTATTACAGGAGTATATGTCAGAGCATGATCTGGAGGAGAGAAATGGAAAACCAGGCTAGTTTACTTGAGCAGATGACAGTCATTCTTTGACTTGTGGAATGAGAGAGCATTATCCAGGTGAAGAGGATGGAGACTAAGAAGAATTCCATCCTTAGAGCAGGAATCATCCCATGAGTATTCTTTGGGGCCCAAGGAAGTTGCCTGCCTTAAATCAAAAACTAAAAAAAGGTTGCTAACCCCCAAATATAGCAGATGAATGAAACTTAAGTCAAAACTAGTTCAATAGGGCCGCTGTCAACATTTTCTATTCTATTCTAGAAGTGTGGGACCCTGTGAGTTATTCTAAGTAGAAATTTGGCATGTTTTGTATTTTAGAAAACTCACTTGAATAACATGGGCAGTGCGCACATCTGTGTGTGTGTGTGTGTGTGTGTGTGTGTGTGTGTGTGTGTGTTGGCATATGTGTGTGTATGTGTGTATAAATGACTTCAGTAATAGAAGCACCTACAACCACAGTGGCGGCTACAGAAATGGACTGTGACATAAAGACTTAACAGGTAATTTGGAAGTAGAATCCATAGGATCTGGCAACTGATTGTACATAGGAGTGAGGAAACTGAGTTTACCTAATATGAACTCTAAATTTCAAAACTGTCTGGTGCAAAAGTTGGTAAACTTTTTCAGGAAAATTTGAGGAGTAAATAGTCTGGGCTGCAACTAAATGGTCTCTTGCAATCACAGGATCCTATGGCTATGGTGCCAAATAATCTGTAAAGCAATAGACATGGCTGTGTTCCAGTGAAACTGTCTTTGAACACAGGAAGCTGGCCAGATGTGGCCCATGGGCCCTGGTTGGCTAACTCTTAATCTAGAAAGTATAAAGATCAGCTGGATGATGGTGGCACGAGACTTTAATCCCAGCACTTGGGAGGCAGAGGCAGGTGGATCTCTGTGAGTTTGAGGCCAGCCTGGTCTACAGAGTGAGTTCCAGGACATTCAAGGACAGTTAGGGCCTGCACAGAGAAACCCTGTCTCAAAAAACCAAAACCAACCAACCAAACAAATAAATAAACAAGAAACAAACAAGTGAAGATCACTGATATTTGGTGTGACTGGACTAGACCAGTGACTTGCCACATTCTAGATTTTCTCTTCCTGACAGCATCATGCAGGTTCTAAATTGGAGAGGCTAGTTTGTGTTCCACCATCATTAATTCCCTTTTTCATGATCACATACCCAGGAAGGGGCAACGCTAGTATCAATTCCTGATCTTTAATTTACAAGACCCTCCTACTACCCCATGCTGCCTTCTATCTACCCCCACCCCTGCTACTCCTAGAAAATGGCAAACATTTGTTTCGTAAGATTTTTTTTTCACTTTTCCAAAAGAATTCTTTTTTCTATTTCAGATTATTGCTTTTAAAAATCCACACATGAAAGGAGAGTGAGTCACTAAAGAATTCATTGTTGCTTTTGTTCAGTACAATAGAGTTTATATTGCTTTGTCCAGTTTCTACAAAGTGGGACATAGAAGGTTTGTTTTCAAGAAATTAGCATCATATTTTTCTCTGTGTTTTTTCAACTCCCAACACAATTTTATCTTGGGGATAAACAGTGTTATTTTCATTGCTTCCACTGGAGCGCCACATCCAACATTTTCTATTAAAATTTAAATAAGCCACTTCAGAGACAGATGAAGATGTGAATCTAAAATGAGCTGATTCACTAGAATTTGTTCCTGAGAATATGTTATTTGCTCTTATAGCTTATGCAACTGGGTTTCATAATATAAGCTTTAAAGTGGGCCAGCATCATGCCGCTACAGTCATTTTATCCAGCTTCCCCACCTAGAATAGCCAGTTGCAAAGGGAGAAAGGAAAAGCAAAAACTCTCCCCACCCTCTATCCTGTGGAGACCTAATTATTATTCTAGAAAATTGCTGGAAGCTGACAATGTTTTGAAGATACATTGGGTTCTGTTTGTGATCTCCAGGTAGTACACACCAACGTAATCCCATGCTGCTATCCTATTGTCCAAATTTCTCTCTATTTGCTTTTAATTTGTAAGAAAGAGTTCTTGCCAAGGTTGGGATGCATGTGTGGAGTGGGGTGCATGGTGCAAACAGAAGATGAGAGAATAAGATGAGTGCTGAGGAAAAACAAAAGCATGTTGGAACTTCATTTTAGCAAAGTCCCAAGAAGAGCAGACAGATAGATGCAAGCAAAGGGGTCTAAGGTAAGAACACTGAGCGAATGATGTCAGGACTAGATACGTAAGTAAAATTGAAGGGGAAGAATGGAGCAGGAATTATTTATTCTGAGTAATTTCAGAGAAGGATATCACAAAGCTGTGTTCTTTACCAACCAGTTCAAAGAAAGAATGTTTTTTCTTAATTAAATGATGAGAAACACAGCACTCTTTCTCTGTACACAGTCTTGCTTTCTACAGTTTCAGCAACCATTTGCAACCACTGCCTGAAAATATTAGATGAAAATTTCCAGAAATAAACAATCCTTATGCTTTAAATTGAAAGTCAGGGGCTAGAGAGATGGCTTAGCAGTTAAGATTACTTACTGCTTGTCTTAGTCACTGTTCTATTTCTGTGAAGATACACCATGACCAAGGCAACTCTTATAAAAGAAAGCATTTAATTGGGCCTTGCTTACAGTTTCAGAGGTTAGTCCATTCTCGTCATGGTGGGAAGCATGGTAGCATGCAGGCAGACATGGTGCTGGAGAAGGAGCTGAGAGTTCTACATCCTAATCCACTGGCAGAGAGATAAAGAGACTGGGCCTGGCATGGGCTTTGGAAACCTCAAAACCCACCCCACAGTGACAGACTTTCCTCCAAGACCACACCTGCTAATCCCTCTAATTCTATCAAAGAGTTCCACTCCCTAGTGACTAAGCATTCAAATATATGAGCCTATGGGGGCCATTCCTATTCAAAACACCACATTCCATTCCCTGGCCCCATTGGTTTGTAGCCACATAATGCAAAAACATATTCAGTCCAACTTCAAAAGTCCCCAGAGTCTATCAGTCTCAAGACTGTTTAAAACGTCCAAAGTTCAAACTCTCTTGTGNCAACCTCTTAGCTTTAATCCCATATAAAATAAAAATTAAAAAGCAGATCACATACTTCCAACATGCAGTAGCACAGAATATGCATTGCCNTTCCAAAAGGTAGGAAAAGGAGCATTGTGAGGAAATACTGTAACAAAGCAAGACCAAGGCAAGGCAAAGTCCACATTCTGCATCTCCATGTCTGGTGTCAAAGGACTTTTCAGATCTCCATTCTGTTCATCTTTGTTGACTATAACACACTTTTCTGTCTTGGATGGTTCCACACCAAGTCTGCAGCTTTTCTTGGCAGTTATCCCATGATGACTCTAGCATCTTCAATATCCTGAGATCTCCAACACAATCCAGGTTTCACCTGCACAGCTTCATGGAATGGCCTCTCTGGGCCTCCATGCACAGACACCCCTGATACATTCCTCCTGGCCTCAGTAGCTTCCCTAGCTTCAGAGGGAGATTCCACAGTCCCTTTATTGTATAATTGACTCTAAAGCAAGAACCACAAGGTTGAGGCTGCCAAGTTCTGCTGTTTGATAGGGCTGGAATTTGACCCCCTTTCAGTTATATCTGCATCAGCTTTCTGTTGTTGATGGTTCCTTTTCTGCTTAAGTTTCCCTTTAATTCCTTTTTGCAAGTTATGAGCTAAGCTTGGTGGGGTTTTGCCCCGAGGTTACCACTCCCTTTATTCTGTTTAGCAGCAGACTTTTCTTTAAGCGTTTTATCTCCTTGAGCACAGGACTTGGCTCCAACATCACCTTTCTTGGTGCTCTTTCTCTCCTCACACTGAACATTTTGTATTCCTCTTTGTTCAGCTTGCTCTTTTTCATTATAGATCTGCATAAGAATGATTACTAATAACCACACGAAAGAGTCAATACTAGGCTGCCTTGCAACCTCTGCCAAAGCCATTAATTCAGAATTCTTCAATTTAGCCTCAGGCAGGTTTTTTAGGACAAAGGCAAAAAGCAGCCACATTCTTTGCCAAATTACCACAAGAATGGTCTCTAGGCCACTTACTAATATCCTTTCCTTTGAAACTTCTTGAGCTTGGTTGCCACCATTCAAATTGCCCTCAGCATTGTCTTCCATGTTCCTACTAGGACTGTCTATTAAACTTAAAGTGTCCAACTGCTTTTCAAGTTCAAAATCCCAAAGTCTTCTATATCCCTCCAACAAACAGCATGGTCAGGCTTGTCACAGAAATACCCCAGTCCCTGATACCAACTTCTGTCTTAGTCAGTGTTATATTGCTCTAAAGAGACACCACGATGAACTCTTACAAACGAAACCATTTAATTGAGGGCTTTCTTACAGTTTCAGCGGTTAATTCATTATTATCATGATGGGGACCATGGCAATATGTAGGCAGAAATGGTGCTAGAGAAGTATCTGAGAGTTCTGCATCCTAATTCATAGGCAGAGTGAGAGAGAATGGGCCTGGCATGGGCTTTTGAAACCTCAAAACCCATTCCCGGTGTCACACTTCCTCTTAGAAGGCCTCAGCTCCTAATCCTTCTAGTCCTATCAAAGGGTTCCACTCCCTCCCTAAGCATTCATATATATGAGCCTATGATGTGTATTTTTATTTAAATCACTATACTGCTCTTACAGAAGACTTGGGTTTCTGTTTATATCATGATTAGATAGCTCACAATTGTCTGTAATTCCAGTTCTGGGAGATTTAACACCTTGTGGTCTCCATGGGAACCTGCATACACACAGTGCATATAAACTCATGTGGCACAAACACATACACATAAATATAAATAGATAAATATTTAAATTACATGGCATTTTGAGAAGCACGATTAAGTCATGAGTTGCCCCTTTTTGTCATGCCCAGGATGTGAATCACCTCTTTGTTCAGAGTATCCACACTGTATATAATACCCATCTGGTAGTTACTTATATTGGTTATCACAGCATTTTAGCGCTTATATTTAACTACCTGCCATTTTACTTAAAAATGGCTCCAAAACGCATGTGAAATGAAATTTACCAACTTAAGATGGAAGAAAATAATTATATGTATAGGTTGCTAAGTTATTGTGAGAATGAATCTTCCATCTATGGAACTGAATACAGAATAAATTCATGTTAGTTTCATTGTTGCACTTCAATCAACCAAAGCTATAGCCACTGTGTGTTTTAACTGCTGAGTGAATTTGAAAAAAGCATTAAATTTGCATATGTATATGTAGAGAAGAAAGCTGCATATACAGAATTTGATATTGTGTGGTGCCAGATATCCAACGGGAACTTGAAACATAAATATCCTTTACTTATGGGAAAGACTGCTGTATATAATTTTTGGTTCTAGGAGAAGCATATTGATAAATAAAATAATTATTATGATATATAAATACATAAGTGATTAGCCATCCTACCATTAGCAGTACCTAGTTTTTCTTAAAATCTCTTCTGGAGTTCTTAAAGGGATAAAATTTTCCTTTTTACAATTTAGGTACACACATACAACTTTTATTGATCAATGATATGGGAGTAAAAGTGACGTGTAATTGCTAGTGCTCACCTCCAGCCTGATTTTCTCTCTGTTTCTATGACTGGAGACAATCCCTCATTGGCAATGACCTCTCAACCCACCACCACCATCAGATGAACATAGAAAATAATTAAGAAATGAATTTTTTTTCTTTTTACTATTGTAATTCACTACAATTCTGAGGCATTAGGGCCTATTCTGACCACTGAAAGAGCAAACAGTCAATAACCGCTCACTATATGCTAATGCCATATGCAGGGTTTTCCACAATTGTTAACATATTAGTGCACTGGAACAGCCCCGACACACCTAGAGAAAACAAATACATCAGCACCATACAGACATATAAACTAACAGAAGTCTTGTTCCTCCTTGCTTTATTTTGGTGCAGAATGCTACTAGTGTGATGTATTATGGCAAACAACAGATGATGCTTATCAGAAAACTCAGGACCAGAATGTGCTCCA
>LZPO01044844.1:39402-65164 GCA_001675575.1 Neotoma lepida | reverse complement strand
CATGGCTATTGTTTTCTATTAGTGGCTGGCAGCCCCGTTTTTCCTCTGACCCTCAGATAAATTTTATTAGGGAAGACAAATAAAATATCACCACACAATAGCATAGACCAGACCTCCAAAAAGATTATAGAAAATGTCCCCAAATTAAGGAAAGACACTCTCATACAGATACAAGAAGCACACAGAACACCAAGCAAACAGGACCAGAAAAGAAACTCCCCACAGCTTATCATAGTTAAATGCTAAATATGTAGAACAAAGAGGAAGTAGTGAAAGCTTCAAGNTTAAAAGAAAATCACAAATCACNTATAAAGGAAAACAAATAAAAATAACAGCTGTTTTCTCAGTGGAAATCTTAAACGCCAAGGAGTCTAGAGCAATGTACTCCAAGCTCGAAAAGAACACAGATGCCAGAGCAGACTACTTTACTCAGCAAAACTGCCTAAAATGATTGAAGGAAAAAGAAAAACTTGCCATGATACAAAAGTACTAAAAGAAATCATGCCCACCAAACCAGCTTGCCAGAGAATACAGAAGATCTTTCTTTCTCTCTCTCTCTCTCTCTCTCTCTTTCTTTCTTTCTTTCTTTCTTTTTCTTTCTCCCTCCCCTTTTTCTTTCTTTTCTTCCTTCTTTTTTTCTTTTCTTTTATTTATTCTTCTCCTATACAGTCCATCCCAACTGCAGCCTTCCCTCCTTCCCCTCTTCCCAATAATCTCACCTCCTCTCTCCCTGATATCCACTGAGATCCCTGAGAAAAAAACAAGCCTCCCAGTGATATCAACTGAACACAGCATAACAAGATGCAATAAGACCAGGCATATACCCTCATATCAAGACTGGACGAGGCAACCCAGTAGGAGGAAATAGGTCCTGCNAGCAGGCAAATGAGTCCGAGATACCTATACTTCCATTGTTAGGGATCCACAAAAACCGCAAGCTAAAGAACCACAGGATGCATTCAGACCCATGCAGGCTCCATAGTTGCTGNTTCAGTTTCAGTGAGCCGCTTGGAGCCCCTGCTTAGCTGATTCTGTAGGCCCTATTTTCCTGGTGTCCTTGACCCCTCTGGTTCCTACAATCNTTTCTCTTCCTCTTCCTTTTGCCTCAGGGCTTTTTACCTTTCTTTCATTCTGTATGTCCTACTTTCTTGCCTCCTCTGTATGTGTCTGGTTGGCCCCTGGCATCTCTCTGGCATCTCCCTGGTGTCTCTTTTTCTTTCTTCTTGAGCCTAAATTCTACCTCCTACTTATTCTCCCTGCTGGGAAGTTCCACCTATACCTCCTCCTTTGCTATTGGCTGTTCAGCTTTTTATTAGGGCAATCAGGTGCCTTAGGCAGGCTAAGTAATACATCTTTACATAGTTAAACAAATGTAACACATCTTTACATAGTTAAACCAATGTAACACATCTTTGCATAGTTAAACAAATATTCCACAAATTTCCCCTTTTTGTCTAAATAAAAAGAAAGTTTTAGCTTTAATATAGTAAGGCTATATTTCTGGGAGCCATCCACAGTGGTGGATAGGTCCTACAGAGGATATAAGGAATTGGTGGGGGAAGGAAGTAAATCAGGCCATGGTGGTTGGGAGACTCTTGCAGCCTGCCTGACTAGCAGCCAGAGTGCTTCTTTATTTATACAGAATTTAGTAAGCAGGGATACATTCATGATGTTCCAAAACAGATTATATCATTTTTGGTTTTGGACATGTGTTTCACTTCCTTTTGCTCATCTTTTAGTCATCATTAATAAACTATGACAGAACAGAGTTATCATTTCCAATCATTTTCCCTCNAGTTTTGACATCATTAATAAACAGAGTTATCATTCTTACTCATTAACCCCATAACCCAGTTTTTAAGAATCTAGAGGCATATGACAGCCTGTTCTCAGGCTGGTAGCTTTGGTTGCTTCAAAGACACTAGACCAAAACAAAATCATCAAGCTACCCTGGGCATTTTGCCATGTCCCAAGCAGTGTATTATTAACTCTTAGTGGTCAGAGTGCCTAGGAAAAATCCTCAGGCCAAAGCTGCTGCAGTTATTATTCAAATTCTGGCATAATACAATGTTCATATTTGTATCTTTATAGAATGTGTCTATATGTCTAATCCTGGCATTTTGTTTTTCCTTGGTCACATGACATTATAATGGCTCTGTGGGACCTAACTTTTCTAAGCAAGGAAGGTCCTGACATCTCATTCTTTTATCATCTTTCCACTCCATACTTTGCTCATCAATATGTCTCTATGTAGGGCAGTTATATGCCACATAATTGTCTGAATGTACAGTGGGAAGAGGTGTATAATCTGAGATGTGGCCAACTCCTCTAGCCCACCAAATCTTGTTGACCTTTTAAGTTTACTTTGCTTTGAATATTTTATTCCTGTGTAAGTACAGGGACAGAGGTTTCAAGAATGTCTCATAGCCTCATGAAGAGACCTCTGGCTTCTTTATGTGTCACAACCTCCAAGGCGTAAGGAAGACCTTCAAGTAGATAAGGATATCTCCCTAAAAGTGGAATAGTATGTTCAGGACTGTGTGGGGAAGCTTAGAAGCAGCATTCCTGAGAGAAGGCACAAATGATTCATAAGGAATTTTCTATCAATCCAAAATCCCCAATTTGTGCAAATATTAAAAGTGCCCCAAGTATGCAACAGATGGAGATGAAAACCAAAGGTGGCATGGCAGCCATCATGTGGCTCAGCTTTGCTGGATCTTTGTCAAGCAGCTATGCTGGTTCTGTGACTTCTGCCNTTCCATTTAGATATGGCNGTGCCACTATATACAATAAGAACAATTATCAAGTAAGAATTACATTTACAATATCTAGTCCATTTGCATTTGGCAAATTCAGAGAACATACTCCATTATCTGTCCTATCTTAGTGAGTCCAAAGTTGTATACCCAATTTACTTTTTATCCCAACTTGCATTACCAGCCCTAAATTATCTTTATAGACCTCAAAACATTTTCTTAAATAAACAATTTAAGTTTTTATGTTTCTCAACCTTATAAACTTTACATCTCTTATATAAGTTTCTTTTCTGAATTTAGTAACAAAGAAAACTATAACTATAATTATCTTGTCTTCAATTCCATAAGAGACCTGAGAAAGATAATATATTACCTGAGTAAACAGCGCACAGCAAGCAACTTCCAAAACTATAGAAATGACAGAAGCAGCTGGCTGCTTGGACAGTCACCCAAGATTCCTCTGCGACATTAGAGCATTCATTTTCAGCCTACAGGCCAAGAATATCTAACAGGTTTTTCTGTAAAGCAGNCATTTTGAAGGACTGTCCCACCTTGTCTTGGCAAAATTTGGCAGTCTTTTCCCTTTGTTAACTGCTTGTTCAGTTTGTATAGTATACTGTCAGTAGTTGAGGTAAGGGCAGTTTCTTGCCCAAATGGCTAGCTTTGCCACAATTAAAACAAACTCCATATGGAGGTTCTTTGACACCCATCATCTTTTTATGAAGTAGATTGGTGCTGCCAGGAGCAGACAATTCTTACTGTCATGAAAAGCCTTAGGTTATTAAACATCTTAAATGCTGCATTCTGTGGGTCTCTGAAGCATTTGAAGGTCACCTATATATTTAAAATATATTTGTTTAACCTTGAAAACACACCTAACATGACTACAAATTTGATTGCTATATATGACTAACTACTAACCTGCATTTTTAAGTTATCCTAAACAGTTTGTAATAATAAATTTCAAGGACTAAAACTTTATATTACATTTTTAAATGAGTTGCATAGGTACAATACCTTAAACAAGAGTAGAAACATATGTACAGTATAACAAAAATAAGCTTAAATTTATATCAATATATCCATACCAATGTAAAACAGTTTAGGTGAATGGTTATCTTTTTATCCTATATTCCTATATCCTCACTAAATGATGACAAATATCCATAACCCACCAAATGACCAAAAACAATCCACTTCACCTCTTGGAAATGTGGGCATTGTATTCTCTAGACTGTTTCCTATTGTCTGGGGGTGACAGCATCCCTGGGGGGACCTGAGAAAATTGAGATAATGGTCAAGTCCTAAGAAAACTAGCTATAACACTCGTGGTCCAGTCTCTGTGTAATGGAAAGTACAAGGCCCACCTGAAGTCCTGGCTAAAATAGTCTATGAAGCAGGACCATCTCAACCAGTAGCCTTGAAGTTTTTCTGAATGCAGAATTCTGAGGAAACTGCAGCAGAGGCACTCTGAAAGGCTGGATCACCTGGAGCACCCATTTTCATTGGTGTTTGGTCCCCTTGCTCTGAAAACACACAACTTTCAAAAGTAACATACATCTCTGCATTAACATAAGTATGGACTGTGCATTGTACACAAGCCAACCAAAGATGATTTTTTTGGTTTTATGTTTGAGCAGGTAAAAGACATATGTGGACTTTATAAGTTTGTTTGGACTGTAAAACCAAACCATTATCTATGCCATATGAAATGATGGCATGTAATAATAAGTCTGTAACCATCAAGATTTATCATGTCTCATTCAGTCTCNGAGATATTCCCATGTCAAGGGATCAGCATGTATGCCACCTGTCTTGTAGTTTTTCTAGGTTTATTTCTTTATGTCTGTAGTCAACATTTTCAGGGGTCCCCCAATCAAATCTGGTCTCTAATATTTTGAAAGAATCCACAGCCTTTCATTTCCTGTGAAAAAAGGCATAGCCTCGCCCCCAATACAATACATTTTATGAATTCCATTTTAAAGTTAAGACATGCCTAAAGTGTCTAGGCTGATTTAATTCAGCAGTTCCTTTTACAATCCCATGTCTCTCAGGAGCTGTTATTCACTCATCAGCATTCAAAAAATTCAAAGTCAACAAAGCACCATACAGGATCGCTGTGTATTTCCCATCTTTATGTGGCTTACTTTTTCTTTATTACTCTAGTCTTTCATTAAAGACTTTACTTAATTATTTTAAAACTATTTATTTTTCCTTAGATGGCCTATACCCAATTTCTTTTCTTTCTTAAGCACCTGTACACACTGTAAACTGTTCAAAATTTTTTGGGGGGAGAGGGGTCTGGACTTGTTTTATTGTGCACCTGTAGCATTCTCTGACCATATGAGCCAAACCTTAAAATGCTAAGCAGAAGCTAGAGTCTCTGCCATGCAGCTCTGGTGGTTGGCTCTGCCCCCTTCTCAGGTCCATAAGAGCCAACCCTTAAGCCCTTGGACCTGGCCCACAGCTTCCCACTTTCTCAATTACTTTTATTCTGTGTTGCCAACTCTGTCTTTGAAGCCCTTCAGAATGAGCTGAGATGGAATTCCCTGAAGATGAGTTTCTCTCCAGCCTCTGTTGAGTCTAAGGGTTTGTGATCAAGACTCCCATTTTTGCTTATGGAAATGTGGCCACTGGCTTGGTCCTGGGGGAGATGCCTCCAGTCATAGCTGTGCTCATTCCCTAAGAATAGGAGTTTGGAGTATGTCCTGGAGTGTGAGCATGAGCAAGGCAAAAGTAAATGGGAAAGTAGGAAGCTAGGGGGTGTGGATATTCCTGACTGGGGGCTTGAAGTCCTTCTAGAAATTTAATGGTCTCTGCCTTTGAAGGGTTAGTGACCTAAAAGCCTCATATGGGCTGACAAACTGGGACAGGAAAGTGTTGCATGAATCCTAAATGGTTTTATAAAAGAAAAACCTGGAGCCAGATATCAGGGTGAAAGCTGAAAGACCAGAGAAGCAGAGCAAGCCACAACCACCACCTCTTACTTCACCAACTCCTCAGTCTGAAAGCACCCTGAAAGCCAGTGAGTTCCTGTCTCCTCCTGCCTTATATTCCTTTCTCTGACCAGCCATATCACTTCCTGTCTCAACCTTCCTAGTGCTGGGATTAAAGGTGTGTGATCCCAAGTGCTGGAATTAAAGGTGTATGCCACCACTGACTGGCTCTATTTCTCTTTTAGACTGGATTAATCTCATGTAGCCCAGTGTGGCTTGAACTCGNAGAAATCCAGATGGATCTCTGCCTCTGCCTCTGGAGTGCTACCACTGCCTGACCTCTATGGCTAACTCTGTGGCTGACTCTGTCCTCTGATCTTCAGGCAAGATTTATTTCTTAGATTACAAATATATCACCACAGGAAAGGTATCTCAACTGCTAACATCTTCAGATTGTCAGGATCCAGGAAGCTTCTGACAAGAACATCAGCATAACAACCCCTTTATCTCTTCATGGTAGCACTGAAGAATATCTGTGTCATGACATCTATCTTGTCACAGGCAAAGAACACAGAAACAGAGACCTTGNAATTAAGATAAGTCAGAAGGACTTCAGAGAACAACAGAGTAAGTACAATCATGGAGTAAAGAAAAATATTCAATAAATACATCTAAAGCTCCCCAGTNATGGCCTTGACCTCAAGCAAACAAGAGTGACTTCCATTGCAGATTGTGGAGTTAGACATGTATGTTAAGGCTGTTTTCTGGTCTGGTTCCAGAGGATGATTCACACACATGCTTTTCTTGAGAACAGAAGAGAACTTTCCTTTAGTTCTCCGGAATACAGCCTTCTTGACTTTGCCAATCAGTATACCTGTTAGTTCCTCTTCTTTTCATTCATTTACCATATTTGCCTTGGAAAAATAAAGTTTTTGGTTTCTTTGGTTTTCCTTGAGGGCCATGCTAATAATAATGGATGTCAAGCATGAAGAAAGGAAGTGAATTCCTTTAAATATCTCCTTCTGTGGTAGTTTGAATGTAATTGGCCCCTATAAACTCATAGAAAGTGGCACTATTAGGAGGTATGGCCTTGTTGGAGGAAGTGTGTCACTGTGTGGGAGGACTTTGAGGTTTCATATGCTCGAGATACTGCCCAGTGTCACAGTCCACTTCCTGTTGCCTGAAAGATGTAGGACTCTCAGTTACTTCTCCAACACAATGTGTGTCTACACACCACCATATCCCACCATGACAATAATAAATTTAACCTCTGAAACTCTAAGTCACCACTTCAATTAAATGTTTTCCTTTATAAGAGNTGCCATGGTCATGGTGTTTCTTCACAGCAATAGACTCTAACTAAGACAGAAGTTGGTACCAGGAGTGTGGTATTGCTGTGATAGGCCTGACCATATTTTTGTTTGGAGGAATTTAGACTTTGGTACTTTGGGTTAGGAAACCAGTGGAATGCTTTAAGCACTGTTTAATGAATCATACTAGTAGGAACATGGAAGACAATAATGCTGATAATGATTTGAAGTGTGAGGATCAAGAGGTTTCAGANGAGAATAATTTTAGTATGTTGCCTAGAGATCATTCTTGTGATATTTTGATGAAGAATGGGGCTACTTTTTGCTCTTGCCTGAAGAGTCTGCCTGAGAGTAAAGTGAGGAGTTTTGGATTAATTCCATTGGCAGAGGAAATCTCAAGTCAGCCTAGTATAAACTCTATTGTGTAGTTATTAGTGGTAACTCTAATGAAGATTTATAATAAAAAGGAGAAAACTGAGCAAATACAAATACAAAATGTACAGATTAAGAAAAGGAGCACTAGGAGTAGAATAGGGCTAAATCCTGTGTTGAAGGACATAAATGGATAAAGAAATGGAATAAAAGGAGTGGTGATGTCAGGGCAAGATCCCACCCACCTAAGTTCCCAACTTGTGAAAAGGAACTAAAGAAAAGCTTAGAGCTGGCTGTGGTGGTGCACACCTTTAATCCCAGCACTTGGAAGGTAGAGGCTGGTGGATCTCTGAGTTTGAGGCCAGCCTGGTCTAGAGATTCATTATTTTAGGACAGCCAAGCCTAGGCAGTGAAGGACAGAAAGCTGGTGAAGATATATTGAACAAGGAGGCCACATTAAAACCCCAGTATGCAGCAGAACCTGACTTTGGCCACATGGTTGTGGCTTTAGAGTAAAGGATTGAAGAAAAGGCTATGGAATTTGCCCCTGAGACTAAGGAAAGCCATTGAGGCCAGGCATGTGTCAGGGGTGTCCCTGAATGGAGGCCTAGAGAGGCCATTTAGTGAAGTTGTGAAGTTGAAGACTGGATTGCCTTGGAGGATCCAAGATGTTAGAGATGCCAGAGTCATGGGATACCTGCTGAGGAGAGCTTCTTAACAAGCAGTGTAACCAGTTCAAGAGAAAGAAGTGTGTCACGGTCAACAAAGCTGAACAGAATTGGAGACTGGAAGAGCATTTTTGACATCAGACATGGAGATGCAGAGTTTGCCCAGCTAGTTTTCGGTTTTGCTTTGGTCCAGTATTTACTCACAATGCTCCCTTCTATACATTTTGGAATGATAATATATGTCCTGTGCCATTATATATTACAAGAATGTGATCTGTTTTTCTTATTTTGATTTTATAGCTTATTACAGTTAAGAAATTGCATAAATCTCAGAAGAGACTTTGAACTTTGGACTTTTAAACATTGTTGAGACTGTGATAGACTATGGGGACTTTCGAAGTTGGACTAAATGCATTTTGCATTATATTATTAAAAGCTTATGTAGGCCAGGGAGTGGAATGTGGTAATTAGAATGTAATTGGCCCCATTAAGTCCACTTCCTGTTGCGTGCAAGATATAGAACTCTCAGCTACTTCTCCAACATCATGTCTGCCTGCACACCAACCATGTTCTACCATGATGATAATGGACTGAACCTCTGAAACTACAAGCAAGCCACCTAAATTAAATATTTTCCTTATAAAAACTGCCGTGGCCATGGTGTCTCTTCAGAGCAATAGAAACTGTAACTAAGACACCTTCCCAACATTATCACACAGACAAGACAATTCTGGGAAAATGTCACTAATGACTGGAATAGAGCANTTTCTTCCTGGGCAGGTAATAACAGTACCATCAGGTTAGGACTGGCTGTCACATTCCCACCAGCCCAAGCCTTCCATACTTCCCCTCACAGACTCTGAGAGAAGAGCATCTCAACACCAAGAAAAGCCCCCCACTTCCCCTGTCTCAGTCCAGTAGGTGGGGGAGGAAGTCAAGGGCATCATTGTGTCACCACCCTGATGGTGTCTGGAACCAGCTTTTTCAGTATTGGGATGGGAACCACATCAAGGGACCTTGGCTTACAGAAGTGGGATAAATGGCTTATTTGTTTCAAGAAGAGAGAGANCAGCTTTCTAAGGCAGAAGCTGAAGCAAAGTTTGGTGCTGCTTTTGGTGTCTATGGATTCCTTTTGATTGTGATTTAGTAGTGCTAAAGTTCCTTTGCCATTTCCTGAACTCCCTTGTGGGAGTAGATGGATAGAAAAAGTCTGCTTGGCAGAATGTGGTGGGTCAGAGCTTTAGGCTCCCCTTCCCATGGTCTTCCCTAACTTGACTGTGGATACATGCATCACAGGGTGGCATCTCCTTCACTGCTTGGTATGAGCTACTGCTATTACATTTAAGTAGAGCTATNGGCATGCTCACTGGTTCATGTATTTACTCCTTTATTTATTAGGCAGTCCTTTTCAGGAAATAGTGAGTATGAGGGATATAAACATGAAAGGCATAGGTTCTCAATTCCAGAAAGCCACAGGTCAGTGAGAGAGTATCTCAAATAAACAAAATTGTCTTGAGAATACAGCGAAAAAGGGGGATCTCATACTTGAGGTGGGGCAGAGGAGGTTCTCTGTCTGAGAAGAGATGACTCCTGGAATGAGTCATTAATCTTCATTCTCTGTCTCCTTCCCTTCCTCCTCTTCCTCTTTTTCTACTCTTCTTATTCTTTTCTTCTCTCTGTTTCTCTTTTAAAGCTGACTTACATAGGATGTGTGTTAATTAGGTAAATGAAGAATGAGCTGCTGGTAGTAAGATACTGAATATAACCAGAAAGGCATAGGAAAGAGATTGGCATGTTTGGTGAACCATATGGATCATTTGATCTGGTCTATTGTAAGGGCAACAGCAAGTGAGACAGGGGCCATTAAGGAGGTAAAGGGTAGTCCTACATTGGTTTACTGAAGAACAAGCCTGCCTCTATCTTAGGCTTAAAAGTCACCTTATAGTAAAGACAAACTAGGCTCATTCCTATTTATGATTAAACCTCTGTTTCTCAAGAATTGGGCTATGCCCCACCTGTAATCTTAACTACAAATAGTTCTGTACTGCCTGTTCCAGGAACGCCAATCATGTCTTTGTTTCAAAAAGTTAATAACAATGTTTCAACCCTACTTTTATTTCAAAAGGGTTGTTATGGCTACCTTGTCATGACTCTCTGTTGTTATGACCACCTTGAAATCATGTCTTTGTTTCAGGAGGTCATTATGGCTAACTTGTTATGCTTATGTTCTGCTCCTGTAACCCTGCCTATTTTGCCTGCCAAATCCTCCATTTGGAAAACTCCTACCCCTGAGCTGTAAAAACCTTGTCTTCCCCACATCCAATGCTGACCTCTCAAGCCCCACTTTGTGGGGAGACAGTCCAAAACACCTACCTGCTGACCTGCCACCAGAAAAGCTTCCTCCTGAAGCAGATGGGAACTAACATTGAGACACATAGCCAGACATGCAGATAGTGAGAGACCTTGGAACACTCAGACCTTAATGGGATGTATCCATCAAATCCCTCCCCTCAGAGCTCAGGGAACCCAGAGGAAGAAGAGGTGGAAAGAGTGTAAGAGCTAGAAGGGATGGAGAACACCAGGAGAACAAGATCATCTAAATCAACTAAGCAAAGCTCTTATGAACTCACAGAGACCAAAGCAGCATGTGCAAGACCTGCATAAGTCTGCACCAGGTCCTGTGCTTATGGCTTCCAGCTTAGTGTTTTTATGGGATTCCTGAGTGTGTGAATTAGTGGGTCTCTGATTCTTATGTCTTCTTTTGGACTCTTTTCCTTCTGTTGGTTTGCCTTGTCCAACTTTGATGTAATAATTTTTGTTCTATCTTACATATTTTATTTTGTTGTATTTTAAAAAAATGAATGGATGGATGGATGGATGATGGATGGATGGATGGATGGATGGATGAAAACCTAACCACTAGGGTAAAGGTTAACAACTGAACTGTCACTTATGTCTGATGGGAAAGTGAAAATCAGTTTTCTTCAATGGAAGTGACACTAGGTATATCAATCATTCCAAGACAGGTCTCATATTCAGGAGTGATCAACATATAATGGACTCCACAGGTTGGCTTGTGTGTGTGTGTGTGTGTGTGTGTGTGTGTGTGTGTGTGTGTGTGTGTGCTTTTATTTGGATACAGTTTGGTGGGATATTTTGTTGTTGTTACTGTTTTGGGGGTTATTTTGTTTCTTGATTTTGGGTGGTTTTGATATTGTATTGACTTTTTGTTTGTTTTTTGAGAAAGAACTTAAAAGTTGGATGGATATGGAGGGAGGATCTGGAAGGACTTAGGGGAGGGGAAGAATATGATTAAAATATATTTAAACTTAAAAATTATTTTAAATAATAAAAATTATAATTTAAAAAAGCCTGCTGACTATTCCTTTCCTTTGATGTATCTGCCAACAATTAATGACAAAATGACAAAACTGGATGTGATGGGGCTAAAAACTAGAAACTGGTATGAAGAAATCTTATGAGATATTACATCATGTGNTGACCATTTCTTCTATGTATAAATATGGGTAATTTCTGAAAGGCAAAAGTTATGTTTTCCTTCAATGTGTACTAAGCCTATTACTACTCTCAGCAAGTTTCTTGGTTTACTTGACTTATTTCCTAGGATGCTACCCTAAGCTTCTCTACCTCATTGTCTTTGTACAGTTAATACTTAAGTATCTGCAATAGATAAAAATTCTGGGTTTTTTTGTTTTGCTTGATTGGTTTTCTGAGATAGGTTTCTCTGTAATAACAGCCCTGGCTATCCTGGAACTCACTTTGTAGATCAGGCTGACCTCACACTCACAGAACCTACCTGCTTCTGCCTCCCAAGTGTTGGAATTAAAGGTGTGTGCCACCACTGCTTGGCTTATAAAAGATAAAATTTTAATTAGAGGNACAGCTTATCAGACAGGGAATTTTTTTTTAGATGTAATAAAGCTGAAATCTTTTTTAAAGAATATCGGTTGGCTCACTTATTTTCCCACATAGTAAAATAAACTGAAATGATTTTAGTAGTTGTCTGGTTTCCTTTTTAAATAATTATTTATTTATGTTGCATCTCATTATGTTGTCTTCTCCTCCTAGTCCCTCTCCCCCTCACTCCCCTCTGTTCCTTCCCCAATCCACTCCTCCTCCATTTCTGTTCAGGAAAGGGTAGGTCTCCCTGTCCTTGAATATCAACAACACATGGCACATCATGTTGTAGTAAGACTAAGCACCTCCCTATGTATTAAGGCTGGGCAAGGCAACCCAGTATGAAGAGTAAGCAAACAGGAAATTTTTAACAGACAGATACCCTACTCTGATATCATATAATTCCTAACATACGCAGGGAACACAAATAAGTAGTCATGTGGCAATATAGAAAGGCAGAGAGATTGCAATGACCTGGAAAGAAAACTTGGGAGATGGGAGAGGGGGGGATGCATTCAGCTTGCTCTGTTGAGAGAGACAGGAAATTTAAGATGCCACTGAAAAAATCCAAGTGGCTCATGGAGACAATATGTGTGTTCCAAAAGGCATCTTGACAAAGGCAATAAGTATTTGGGGCCACATGATCATTACTAAAAAAAGACATCTCAATCAAAGATGTCAAAGACAGGAAACACTGACTTCANGCCAAGTGATGTGGAACCTTCAGTTTCTAGCATCCCCTTCTCCTAAGGCTAAATGACAATCCTCATAAATCTTCCTCACAGCTTTGTTTCCAAGAGAAAATTACTCAGTGTTAAAAAATAAGGTTCTGGGAGGAGTTGGAAACCATAATCAGAATATACTGTATGAAAAAAAAAACATTTTCAATAAAAAGAGGAAAATAAAAGGATGAGATATTTCTTAGCAACCTTCACAGATGTATTTTGAAGAGCCACCAAAATTCAATATTGTAAAGATATATTATAAAAGTGACTCCCTTGAGAGGCTCATACCCACACTTGGGTATGTACTATTATTTCCCTAGCACCTCTCTTGCCTCTAACCTCTTTAAACAAGTGGAAAAAAAGTCTTGAAAAAAATCTGTTTCATATTAACTCACCCTGAACTTCATTTTTGCACCAAAACCATGAATTCCCGTTTTGCCTGGGTGTGGAGTTGTGTCCCCGTCCTGCCTACTGCTGCCATCTTAAGGCCTCATACGGATCCACCTGAAGCATTGTTGGTTAGCTTGTCTGCCTGTTCCTTGGCTAATGTGTTCACATACTGCTCAAGNAATGCCAATCGTACCAAGGACAAAAATCTCCTAAGGTCATCCATACCCTGTTCCTACATCAGATGGAACAACATGAAGCTTGGTCATGGGGGTACAACCTATTGGATTTATTTTACTTATGTCTTAAACCATTCTCTTACCCCCTAAAAAGCAGCCTGAGGCACAAGCAGTGTGAAGNTATTCTTAAAAATAGCACATTTTAGATCCAAAACACATTAGGAATGGCTACTTCCATGTTCTCTCTTGAGCCTAAGATCCTCTTATAGGTACTCTCTGATAGTCATAGTTAACTTCTCTCTCTCTCTCTCTCTCTCTCTCTCTCTCTCTCTCTCTCTCTTTGTCTCTCTCTTCCTCCCTCTCTCTTTCTTTTTCTATATGTGTGTGTCTCTGTGTCTCTCTCTTTGTCTCTGTCTCTGTCTGTCTCTCTTCCTCTCCCTCTCTTTCTGTGTGTGTGGTTGGGGATCCAAATGCAGGTCCTCATGCTTGCAAGTGTTCAAACACATGATCCTGTGGGAGACAATTCCCATTTGAATCACAACATCAGTTTCTTTAAATTCTAGGCTTAGTTCAGTGGTGATTTCCAGAGTCCNCAATCAGACCTAGACACCAGAAAGAGTGGCACCANGTACCTGGAGTTGCCTGTCTGCTCACACATTCCTTAGAAACGCAAATTTGACAAACTCAGAGTTATAGAGTCTTGTTGGACTAGAAAAGGGTTCTGAGATATCGGACACAGATGGAATAGAACACATGATCTCCAGAAGACTATGACATGTTGAAGTTTTACACACCAGAGCACACTAGAATTTAGTGTGTTACTTGAGATAAATCTTCAGACACACATAGATGTGCTCTAACTTAATGTAGGAAGAACAGTGTATTCAGGCAATGAGATGGAGGAATCCAATAACCTTCATCTTCAGGGCCACTGTGACATNCAGAAGTTGGGGTAACTTCTGGACTTGTCAGTATGCTGGAATGACCAAGGGCCTTCAGGGTTCATTGACCCACCTTTTAGCTTTATTGGCACACAAGACAAAGCACATTTAGCTCACCTTTCAGGACCCTTTCAGTGTTGCTTTCTTGCCCTGCCATGGTACATTGTTCTANCTGAGAACCATAAGATGTGACAGCAAGCAAGGATCCTGACTGTAGTTGGAAGTTTTCCTGTGTCCTGCCTGGGCCCTGCAGTCACGAATCTCTACCACTCTTGTGCCCACAACCACTTGGTCCCAAGGAAACACACAGAGACTTATATTATTTTTAAACTATGGGCATGGCAGGCTTTCTGCTAACTAGCTCTTACATCTTAAATTAACCTATTTCTATAAATCTATACTTTGCCATGTGGCTTGTGGCCTTCCAGTACCTTTACATCTTACTTCTCTTGGCAGCGGCTAGCAGTGTCTGCTCAGCTCTGCTTTCTTCTCCTCTCTCCCTAGTTAGAATGTCCTGCCTAACTTTATTCTGCCTCACCATTGGCCAAACAGCTTTATTTATCAACCAATCAGAGCAACACATATTCACAGCATACAGAATGACATCCCCATCACCTGACTCAATTCAGTTCTCATACTTTACAGAGAAGGATATGAGGATTCATAGAGACCTGAAAGTAGTAGAAGGTAGAGTAAGAAGTAGAAACGAGAGTTCTTTGCTTGACACTGGGCATACACACCCCACAGACTGGTCAAGGACTCGACTTTTGACTTAGATGTTCTGTAAAAGGACGTGTGTTGTAACTTTAACAGTGGGGCTGGCATGGAGGGTATGATATGATCCCTTTCTTCTTACAGCTAACACAACTCTCCTCTCCTTATNACAGATGATTTTACAGTCCTTTACTTTCATCTTGGAAAGTTCTTACACCTCAGGAAGACTTCTAGTCTATACTTTCAAAAGAGAATTCGAATTCTCCATACAGAAATGTCATAGAAAGGAATTTGTATACCTTGAGGCCTTTCTTTACTTTTTATATCACTCTTTTTCCCTTTTTTTTTGGTATTGCATAAGGGTCAGGTATGCTTCAATAACAAAAACAATGATGTAAGATTTCTGCATAGCAACAAAATACAGAGTCATACACCAATATTTAATGAATCACAGAAGGCAGGGAGACTAGGAATTTGGAATATACTTATGAGGCTAATACAACAAGAATGTTTCACCATATGTGACATAAATTAATATATCATGATGTCAAAATGANCTTACTGTCCAATCTATTCTTAAAACTAAAATTACAACATTTAAAATAAAATGTAGTAGCAAGCTTTGAAATGTGAGTAGTACAGAGTTATCATTGAATAGCTGTTCAATAAATAAATAGTGAAAAAACAAACAACCCCACCCAACAGGGAAGGGTAGCAGAAAGGGGGGGGAAGCTGTATCTACCTTATCTACATGGTCTGGAGGCACGTCGTTTCTTCTGATTCTTATTCTTGTTCAGTATTTTCCAGGAGCACAGTTTCCTTTCTTCCCCCCTCCTTTTATTATTATTTACATCCCTACTGCAGTTTCCTCTCCTTCCTCTCCTCCCAGTCCCTCTCTCCCACCTCCCCTCTGATCCCCCCATCTGTTCCTCCTCCCTTTCTCTCCAGAAGAGAGCAGGCCTCCCGTGAATATCAACCAAATATGGCATATCAAGTTACCATAAGACCAGGTGCTTCCCCTCTTATTAACACTGGACAAGGCCTTTAGGGTCCCAAAAGCCAGCAAAAGAGTCAAAGACAGCCCCTGATCCCACTGTTAGGAGTCACACAAGAAGATCAAGCTACCCAGTTGTAACATATATGCAGAGTACCTAGATCAGTCCCATGCAGGCTCCCTGGCTGTTGGTTCATTCTCTGTGATCCACTATGAGCCCAGGTTAGTTGATTCTGTNAGTTTTCTTGTGGAGCCCTTGACATCAATGTGTCCTANGATCCTTTTTCCCCCTCTTCTGTGGGGTTTCCCAAGCTCTGCCTAATGTTTTGGCTGTGGGTCTCTGCATCTGCTCCTACAAGATGCTGGATGAAGCCTCTCTGATGACAACTGGGCTAGGCAATAATTTATGAGTGTGGTAGAATATCATTAGGAATCATTTCATTGACTTTTTTTTTGCCAGTCCTGCTTGGTTCTAGCCTAGTTCTCTGNGCTATCTAGCTTCTGATTCTTGGCCCTCCAGGCAATGTCAGGGGTAGGCAAGGGTCTCAAGCTGGGATACTCATTGGTTGGTTCTCTCAAAAGTTCTGTTCACCCTTTACCCCAGCACATCTTGTAGGTAGGACAAATTGTAGGTTGAAGGTTTTGTGGCTGAGTTGGTGTCCCAATATCTCCACTGGAAGTCTTACTTGGTTATAGGAGATGTCAAGTTCAAGCTCCATATAACCCATTGCGAGGAGTCTTAGCTAGGGTCACCTTTGTAGATTCCTGGGAGTTTCCATTGCACTAGGTTTCCAGTTTGTCCCTGAGATGCTCCCNAAATCCATTTGTCTCTCCTAGTATTCTCTCCCTCTATCTCCCCCCCACATGATCCCTCCTGTTCCCATCCCCTGACACACCTGTCCACACACAATGTCTATTCTATTTGCCCTTCCCAGGGAGATTCATGTGTCCCCCCCATCCCTCCTTGTTACTTAACCTCTCTGGGTCTGTGGATTGTATCATGATTATCCTTTACTTTACAGCTAATAACCATTTATAAATGAGTCCATACCATGTTTATCTTTCTGGCCTGGGTTACCTCACTCAGGAAGATTTTTTTCTATTTCCATCCATTTGCCTGAAAATTTCATAATGCTTTTTTTAAACAGCTNAGTAATACTACATTATGTAAATGTACCACATTTTCTTTATTCATTCTTCAGCTGAGGGACATCTAGGTCATTTCCAGTTTCTGACTATTTCGAATAAAGCTTCTATGAACATAGTTGAGCAAATCTGTAGCCAGAAGCTTTCTTCTGTCCCACCCAGCCCCACGGTCCCATGTTCCTCTGGTCCCACCTGGCCCCATGGTCCCTCAACTGCTTATAAAATAATCATTCAGAGGCTTAATATCAATTATCAACTATATGGCCTATGGCAGGCCCCTTGCTAGCTAGCTCTTACAGTTTAACTCAACCCATAACTATTAATCTACATATCTCCACGTGTTCCAGGGCTTTACCTGCATCCCATTACATATTGCTCCTAGGATGACAATCTGGCGTCTCCCCCACTCTGCCTTTCTCTTTCCTGTCTCTCTCCTTGGATTTCCCACCTGCCTCTAAGCTGCCACGCCATAAGCGAAAGCAGCCTTATTTATTAACCAATGGGAACAACATATATTCACAGCATACAGAAAGACATCCCCCAGCAAATGTCCTTGTGGTAGGATGGAGTGTCCTTTGGGTATGTGTCCAGAAGTGGTATAGCTGGGTCTTGAGGTAGATTGATTCCTAATTTTCTGAGGAATATCCATATTGGTTTACAAAGTGGCTGTACTAGTTTGAACTCCCACCAGCAATGGAAGAGTGTTCCCCGTGCTCTATGTCCTCACCAGCATAAGCTGTCATTTGTGTTTTTGATCTTAGCCATTCTGACAGGTATAAGATGGAGTGTCAGAGTCATTTTGACTTGCATTATCCTGATGCAATGGCTAAGGATGTTGAACATTTCGTTAATTGTTTCTTGGCCATTTGAGATTTCTCTGTTGAGAATTCTCTGTTTAGATCTATACCCCATTTTTAATTTGATTATTTGTTTGTTGATGTCTAGTTTCTTGAGTCCTTTATATATTTTGGGTAGTAGCCCTGTGTTGGTTAGTGAAAATATTTTCCCATTGTGTGGCCTGCCATTTTGTTCTATTGATGGTGTCCTTTGCTTTACAGAAGCTTTTCAGTTTCATGAGGTCACATTTATTAATTGTTGATCTCAGTGCCTGTACCTTTGGTGTTCTGTTCAGGAAGTTGTCTCTTGTGCTAATGTGTTCAAGGCTATTCCCTACTTTCTCTTCTATTAAGTTCAGTACATCTGGTTTTATATTGAAGTCTTTGATCCACTTGGACTTGAGTTTTGTGCAGGGTGATAGATATGGATCTATTTTCATTCTTCTGCATGCCAACATCCAGTTAGACCAGAACCATGTGTTGAAGATACTTTCTTTTTTCCATTGTATATTTCTGGCTTCTTTGTCAAAAATCAGGAGTCCATAGCTGTGTGAATTTATGTCTGGGTCTTTGATTAGATTCCATTGATCAACCTGTCTGTTTTTATACAAATACCATGTGGTTTTTATTACTATAGCTCTGTAGTACAACTTGAAATTGGGGATGTGATAGTTCTTTATTGTACAGGATTGTTTTAACTATCTTTTTTTTCCATATGAAATTGAGTATTGTTCTTTCAAGGTCTGTAAATAATTGTATTGGAATTTTGATGAGGATTGCATTAAATCTATAGATTACTTTTGGTTAAGATGGACATTTTTACTATGTTAATCCTACCATACCATGAGCNTGGGAGATTTTTTCATCTTCTGATATCTTCTATTTTTTTGTTCAAAGACTTGAAATTCTTGTCATACACGTCTTTCATTTGCTTGGTTAGTGCCTAATAGTGCCAGTCCCATTGGGGGCTAATTTCTTTCAAACCACCACAGATATGTNGTGCATTTATTTTCATTGAATTCTAGGAAGTCTTTAATTTCTTTCTTTATTTCTGCCTTGACCCAGTAGTCATTCATTAAAGAGTTGTTCAGTTTCCGTGAGTTTGTAGGCTTTCTGTTGTTGTGGTTGTTGTTGAAATCAAAATCATTTGTTGAAATCATTTACTCCAAGATTACTTATGGCTNTTGTGAAGGATAATGTCTCCCTGATTTCTTTCTCAGTCCATTTGTCATTTGTATATGGGAGGGCTACTGATTTTTGTGAGGTAATTTTGTATTCAGCCAATTCACTGATGGTGTTTATCAGCTCTAGGAGGTCCCTGGTAGAATTTTTGGGATCATTTAAGTATACTATCATATTATCTGTGAATACCAATACTTTGACTTCTTCCTTTCTAATTTGTATATCCTTGATCTCCTTCAGTTGTCTTACTGATCTACCTAAAACTTCAAGTACTATATAATGAACAGATATGGAGAGAGTAGACAAACTTACTGATTTAGTTACTGTTACTGATTTAGTGCAATTGTTTTGAGTTTCTCTCCATTTTATTTAATGTTGGCACTAGGCTTGCTGTGTATTGTTTTTATTATGTTTAGATATGTCTCTTGTATCTCTGATATCTGCAAGACTTCTATCATGAAGGGGTGTTGGATTTTGTCAAAAGATTTTTCAGCATCTACGGAGATGATCATGTGGTTTAAATGATGGATTACATTGACAGATTTTTGTATGTTGAACCATCCCTGCATCTCTGGGATGCAGCCTACTTGATCATGGTGGATGATTTTTTGATGTGTTTTTTGATTTAGTATGCAAGTATTTAATTGAGTATTTTTGCATCAGTGATCCTGAGGGAAATTGGTCTGTAATTCTCCTTCATTGTTGAATCTATGTGTTGTTTGGGTATCAGGATAATTGTTGNTTTATAAAAGGAATTTGGCAAAGTTCCTTCTGTTCCTAATTTTTTGGAATATTTTGAGTAGTATTGGTACTAGCTTTTCTTTGATAGTCTGGTAGAATTCAATGCTAAACCATCTAGTCTTGGGCTTTTTTTTCTTTTTTTGGTTGGGAAGTTTTTAATGACTGCTTCTTTTTCCTTAGGGTTTATAGATCTAGNTAAGTAGCTTATCTGATCTTGATTTAACTTTGATAAGTGGTATCTATCAAGAAAATTGTCCATTTCTTTTAGATTTTTCCAATTTTGTGAAGTTCAGGTTTTTAGCATGTGACCTAGTGATTCTCTGGATTTCCTCAGTGTCTGTTGTTATGTCCACCTTTTTGTTTNTGATTTTGTTAATTTGGATATTCTCTCTTTGTCTTTTAGTTATTTCAGATAAGAGTTTGTCTATCTTGTTCATTTTCTCAAAGAGTCAACTCTTTGTTTCATTAATCCTTTGCATTGNTCTCTTTGTTTCTATTTTACTGATTTCACCCTTAAGTTTGATTATTTCCTACCANCTATTCCTTTTGGGTGTGTTTGATTCTTTTTGTTCTAAAACTTTCAGGTGTGCTGTTAAGTTGCTGTTATGAGATCTCTCCAACTTCTTTATGTAAGCACTTAGTGCTATGGACATTCCTCTTAGCACTGTTTCATTGTGTCCTATAAGTTTTGGTATTGTCTTAGGGTTTCTATTGCTGTGAAGAGATACCATGACCACAGCAACTCTTATAAAGGAAAACATTTAATTTGGGAGGGCTTACAATTTCAGAGGTTTAGTCCATTATCTTCATGCTGGGACATGGTGGCATGAAGGCAGACATGGTGTTGGAGAAGGAGCTGAGAGTTCAATATCCTGACACGAAGGCAACAGAAAGTGGTCTGTCTCACTGGGCATGGTTTGAGCATATATGAGACCTCAAGGCCTACCTCCACAATCACACACTTCCTCCAATAAGACCAAACCTCCTAATAGTGCCAGTCCCATTGTGGGCTATTTTCTTTCAAACCACCACAGATATGTTGTACATTTATTTTCATTGAATTCTAGGAAGTCTTTAATTTCTTTCTTTATTTCTGCCTTGACCCAGTAGTCATTTACTAGAGTACCTAAGGTACCAAAGGGATCTCTGTCTCCCGAGTGCTAGGATTAAAGGTGTGTGCCACCACTGCCTGGCATATATGTTTAACTCTGTGGCTGGCTCTGTCCTCTATGCAAGTTTTATTATAGTACAACAAAATATCACCATACCTCTCTGTCATTTCTAAAGAATTAATTAATAGGTCTGTCTATATATGTTATTTGGTGTTTTTCCCTTGCAGCTTTTAATATTCTTTTTTTGTTCTTTATGTTTAGTGTTTTGATTATTGTGTGGAAAGGGGACTTTGTTTTCTNGTCCAATCTATTTGATGTTCTGTAANCTTCTTGTACCTTTATAGGCATGTCCTTCTATAGGTTAGGAAACTTCCTCCTTTCTGGGCCTTTGAACTAAGAATCTTCTCCTTCTTCTATTCTTATTATTCTTAGATTTGGTCTTTTCATAGTGTCCCAGATTTCCTGCAGGTTTTGTGTCAGGACTTTTTGAAAACAAACTTTTTATTCTTTGTGGCTTTCACATCATGCATCTCAATGCCATTCATCTCCCCATCCCTTTGCATATCTGCCCTTGCAAATCCCCCCTCATAAAATAAAATAAAATTAAGAGAAAATTTAAAAAAAGAGGGAGAGAAAAATAGAAAAATCTTGTCGGAAGCTTTAGTGTGACACGAGTCATATAGTATAAACTTTACTCCATATATCTTTACTTGCAAGTGTTCATTGCAAGGAGTCATTGGTCTGGTTCAAGGCTTCTGGCTTCTGCTACACTCTTGGTACTGGGTCCTCACTGAGACTCCTCTTGAATATCTTCTTATATCCTGTGTCTTGGAGATCCTGTGGCTTTGGATCTGCAGGACTAGCCCCTTCATGTGATCCAGAAGGTAATAGATGGGGTGGATGTTGGGGTTGGCCAACTCATAGCCCTGGTTCTGGGCCTGAGTATTTGCATGGTTGGTCAGCCTGCCAGCTCTTTCCCATCCCTACCACCAGGGTGAGCTCTCCAGTATTGCCTAGCTAGTTCATCCTATGCAGCAATGAGCAAGGGGCAGTACTGTTTCTCCTGCCTTCACACTCTCAGGGCCAGCTTACCCACACTTACATCATCATGGCCAGCTCCTGTGTTGCCCAAGTGAAGTTCAGGTACCATTCTCCTAAGTGCTGCAGTCATTCAGTCCATGTGTTGAATGGCAAGTAGAACTCTCTTGCTCTTATGATCCCAGGGCCAACTCTCAACTGTCACATGCAGTGTGAGAGATGGAAGGGAGCATCTCTCCTTTAGGCATGCCAGATCTCACATTCTTGGGGTTGGTTCACCACTCTCCATCAACAGGGTCAGCTCTACTGTGTTGCCCAGGAGAGGTACATCGGCTGTCCTCCTGAGTGTTGCAGCTGCTGAGGGGCAGNGACATCTCTCCTGATCTCATGACTTCAGTGCCAGCTCTGGAATTTTGTGTCTGGAATTTTTTAAATTTAACATTTTCTTTGACTGATAAATCTATTTCCTCTATTGTATCTTCAATGCCTGAGATTTTCTCTCCTGTCTCTTGTTTTCTGTTGGTGATGCTTGCATCTATAGTTCTTCTTCACTTACTTAGATTTTTCCATTTGCAGAATTTCCTCAGTTTGGGTTTTTGTTATTGCTTCTATTTCCATTTTCAGGTCTTGAACAGTTTTATTCATTTCCTTCAACTATTTGTTCGTTTGTTTTTTTCTTGGATTTCTTTANGGGATTTAGTCATTTTCTCCAATCATCTGTTCGTGTTTTCCCAGATATCTTTGAGAGACTTATTTCCTCTTTAAGGACCTCTATCATCTTCATAAAGTTGGTTTTAAGGTCGTTTTCATGTGTTTAAGCTGGAAAATTAGCAATTTACAAGTTTGACACCAAAATCAGTGATGACAAACTGAATAAAAAAGAGACCAAGGAAAGAATCCCATTCACAAGCCTTAGGATATAGAATCAACCTAGACATCCATCAGCAGATGAATGGATAAGGAAAATGTAGTATGTACACACAATATTGTGCTGTAATATTCAGGGGTTGCTGTAGTAGGATAGCTGGACTCTGGTGGTGCCATATTGCCCTGGCCGCTGTTGATTGTGTTCTTATACTGGCATCTGGGCATCTGTGTTTGGAGTGATTATAGGTCTATGTGCCTATTTCTGAGTTTGTCTTTGTTGGATGGGTTTTTTTCCCCTTGATTTCTATTTCCTCTTTGGTCTTCTGGTCTTTGTGGCCTGGATTTCTGGAGGCCAGTATGACCTCTGGTCCAGCAGGTAGTCTTCATCCAAGTTGGAGGTTGGCAGTGGGTTGGGTCTTTGAGATCCTAACTGAAGCATGGAGGGTTCCAAGCCCTCAGGAAGGCTTTAAGGAAAAGAACAAAGAGCATCAGTGAACCACATAGGAATGCAGTCCAAGTTCCTAAAAATACAGTTTAAGACAGTATCTACAATCCATGCATGGAGCAGATAACAGCAAAGGGGCCCCTGGCATCTCCAACGTTCTTTACTTGGTGTTGGTGAGTCATCATTTTAGCAGTGNTCACACAGTCACAGTTTTCAGCCTGAGTGATCTAAAGTGATTTTTATGTCTTCAAGGCTCTAAAGTCTTCTCCATTTCCACTGGATCATCAAGTGACCATCAAGCTGAACAGTGTGAGCCCAGCAAATATGTTTTGACTTGGATTCAGATTTACTGAGGTAGATCTCTATATAGCAGGAGATGTGGGCTACACTATGGAGAGAACTGGAGGATGATTACATCAGAAAACTGCAATAACTTCTGTGAAGAGGTGTAGCAGCTGTGTGTGAGTACCAGCATGCTATGGGAATATGGGGTGACTGGAACAAGAACCAGTACCACCAGAGCATGCAGGATCACTCAGTTCCTGTGCTTGGCCTTACCAGTGCAGAGTGGTTTGACTTGACTATCTTTTATACCAGAGACACTTGAGGGAAATGGAGTCATTACTCAGGACTTACTGTGTCCACACCTATACTGGCAGGGCAATTTTGGTACAAGGAAACATCAAAGCAGTTAGACCTGTTGCTCATCTGGGTGGAACAGCTTGGAGCTGTTTCTACTTTACCGACATTAATGTCCTGAATAGGAAAACCCTGGCAGGTATTTAGTTTAGCACCAGCCATAGCACATGGACTTGGGATGGAAAGACAGGGCAGGACTTGTCCTGTAAACAGCTCTTTCTGGTCTCACTGGCTTAGGCTTTAGAGAGAAAATTATTCAAAGCTCCTCTACTCTCCACATGTAAATTACAACACGACAAGCTGGAAGAAAAAGAAGTGCCTCCATCCTCTAGCTTATCAGGGAGGAATAACATTGGCTGCCTATAAAAAAATTAATCTTGACTGCCACCCAGAACTTGACAATAAGATTCTATTGCTGAGGACACCATGTACTTGACTCATAGACAATGGAGAAATAAAGCTGATATTCACCTGGAAGCTTCATTCCTATTGGCTAGCTTTCATGGCGTTTCAAGATGTTACACATACTCCAGGAGGAGAAAAGTAGTCATCATTCTCACCTAGCTGTGAACNCTGCAAACTAACTACAATGATTTGCCTGACAAAATATGCCTACCAAGTCAATAGTGGTATGGATATTATGGGAGTAACTTAATTGGCTCTAAGGCCTGCTCCAAAAGATGAAGCACATATCTGGCATTGTTAAGGAGACCAATAGTTTGTAGCTGGATTGATCATAGGCCCTAGGGAAGAACCCAGTAATATTATTCTGCTAAATGGACATAGTATTAAAATAACTCCTAATCAGTTACTGCTATACCAGTAGATTAGAACACCTTTCAACCATCACCAGAGAAGTTTCTCCTTGCAGTGGATTGCAATTAACACAGAGACCCTCAGGGTGCAGAAAGAAACAATGTAGTGATCACCCTAAAGAGGACATACATACCACATCTNTTACTCACATGGATTTTCATGGAAGACNGGACAGAATGACTGTTAAGAACCAGAGGTCATAGATAATATCAAGGAAATGGTGTTTTCCAGATGAAGCAGGGAAGTTGTACATTTGAACTTACAACAGTTGTGAGGGTTGCATAAGATTGCACAATCTCAAGCCAGATAAAATCCCAGGCTAGAAGTGGGGAGGTGGGCACAAAACCCCAGTACTAGCTGAGAGGCTATTGACATTCGATGGCTGCTGCGAAAGGGAGAGTGAGTTTTCTTTAATGATGTGACCTGTGGATTAGGTTTAAATAAAATTCAAAAGATATGCATAATTAAGCAGCCCTTGTCAAGGTATGGTCCCACCCATCATTGACCCATCATTGTCTCTAGTCTCTCTCAGAGTGTACTGATAATGTGTAGAACTGTATGAAATATTTTCTTAGGAGGCAAGATCCTCCTCTACTTGACACCAGGGCTCCTATCTTTCCTTTCCCCTGTTAATTTTCTGATCCACCCCTTGAAAGTATGTAAAAGGAAAAACTCCTCCCCTTCCTTCCCCTCTTTCACTTCCCTCCCACAAGGTGTGCACTCTTGAACCCTACCTTTTTCCTTCCTTTCTCTCTCTGTCTCCCTCTTTCTGTCTCTCTTCCTCTTTATCTCTATTATAATAAACTTTCCATGTGAATGTAGCGTCTGGGTTGTATATGTCCACCCACTGCCCCATTGCAATGCCAACCAGCCCAGCACGCCATCATTGTTCCCTGCATGTGCGGGATACCATCCCCATGATAAATAATAACATTGGCGCCCAATGTGGGGCACATTTCTCCACTCTTCCACTTTTCTCCCATGAGGTGCATACTTCTCTAACCCCTCATTCTTTTCTCTCTCTCTCTCTCTCTCTCTCT
>LZPO01044844.1:0-16976 GCA_001675575.1 Neotoma lepida | reverse complement strand
TGCATGTACGTGACAGTTGTGTAGCTTGGTCTGTTTGTAAAGCTCCTAGCAGTGAGATCAGGACCTGCCCTTGGCTCTTAGCTGGCTTTTGGGAACCTGTTCCCCAAGCTGGATTACCTCGCTCAGCCTTTATGCCCGGGGAGGAGCTTGGTCCTGTCTCAACTTGATGTGCCATGTTTTGTTCGAGCCCATGGGAGCATGGGAGGCCTGCCAGTTTTCTGAATGGAGATCAAGGAGGAGTGGATGGGGAGGGGGCTGGATGGGAGGTGGAGGGGGCAGGGAATGGATGGTGAAGAGGGAGGGGAAACTGTGGTCGGTATGTAAAATAAATGAAAAAAGTTTAAAAAAATCTAAAGTTTACATTCCTGGTTTTCCCCTGGTCTCTGTTGTTTACTGCTGCATGTCCGTCCCTTCGCACACCACTGTCCTCTCCCTGCAGCCGTGCACCTGAGTTTTTATGTTATGTTTATGAGTGTGCTAGGAAGTACTGGGGGTCCCTAATTCATCATCTTCCTTGGAGCTCTTTNGTTTAATTTTTAAGTCTTGATTTCAAAAGTCTTTCATTTTGCTTCCTTTAACTTCCTCCAACAGCTAAGGACAACATGATTTTGAGGTAGATATGATGGGACTAAGGAGTAAAAATGGATATGAGAAGTTCCAACCAGATGTTATGTGTGGATTCTTTTTCTTTCACATGAAAATATGGATAATTCATGAAAGGTAAAAATCTCTATTTGAATTCTAGTTCCTAGTAGGTACTTTCTTATCTCTCAGTAGGAGCTTCTTAAGTTGCTTCATTTATTTTACAGGGTTATGGCCTGAGCTTCCCCAACTCACTCATACAATCAATATTTAAGAGGGACAGCTGACCAGAAGTTAAACATTTTCTCAGAACCAACTTTGGGAAGCTGCTTCTTGATACAAAACTAGAAATACTAAAATTAGAAATTATTTCAATAACATAATATAATGTAGAAAGCTGAAATTACTCTCAATTTACGTGATGATGCTCTCTTCCTCCATAATATAATAAAATTCCTAACCTAAAACTGTTTATAAGTAGTTGTATATCAAATATATATTTGACTCATTTTTACCTAAAATTATTGATATACCTACTCAAAAATCAGTATGAAGTACTGTGGTCATTTGCTATATATGATGGAGTTATTAGAAGTAGTTACTGGTAGAAACCTAAAAAAATTGCTAGCAGTTGGAATACATGTGCTTAAAATTGAATTATGGGCTTCTTTTGAAATTCAAAGGCACATGAAAAAATATTTTCATAATATCTACTTAAGAAAGAGAAATAGTCAAATATCAGAATTGGAATACCTATCAAACAATTGTGATGGCCTTCATGGGTGTGTTACTGTGTTAGTTGGCTTTTCATCACTGTAATAACATATTTGAGATAAACAACTTAAAAGAGGTAGGGCTTATGCTTCCTCACTGTTTCAGTGGTTTCAGTCCAAGGTCAGCTATCTTTGGTTTACTTTTAAGTGGGGCAGCCTATCATGGTGGGAATCTGTGGTGAAGGATTCAGCTCATGTCTTGGTATCTGAGAAACAGTAAGAAAATGAAAAGGAGGCCAGGGACAAAATATACTACCTACAGACATGCTCCCAGTGAGCTGACTCCTCAGACCAGTCTCCATCTCCTCATGAGCCCATTGAACCGTAAGTCCCCATTATCCAGTAACTTCCCCAAAGCCAATCACATGGCCTTTTGGGTGATGACTTAGATCCAAACCACAATTAGTAATGTTACTTTCTCATAGTGCACAGTTATACTTTGTAAATTGCACATATTTTTAAGTCATTTAATATTTACAAGACATGTAAGGATGTGATGTACATACACACAGGGGTACTGTACAGTACCTTGCCATACATATGGTAAGAGTAGTAAGTACCAATAGATTGAAGCTCTTTATCTTCTCAGTTTCTAATCAAAATTAATATGGAAACAGAAAAGACCCAGCATAATCAAAATAATCTGGAACAACAGAAACACTGTTCGGTGTATCACCATCACTAATTTCAACTTATACTACAAAACTGTAACATTAACATCAGCATGTTACTGGAATAAAAACATACATATTGGTCAGTGGAGTAGAATTGAGGGTCCACATATAAATCCTGGTCCTCCAGTCACCTGATTTTTGACAAAGGCCAAAAACACACATGGGGATAAAGGAGCATCTTCAGCAAACGTGCTAGTCAAACTGGATAGCAGTATGTAGGAGAATGAAAGTAGATGCTTATCTCTCATCCTGCACAAAGCTCAACCCCAAATTGATCAAGGACATTAACACGAGACCTGATACCCTGAATGTGATAGAGGAGAAAGTAAGGAATGTTTCAACTTATAGACACAGGAGAGTACNTTTTGAACATGATCCTATAATGCAGACATTCAGACCAGCATTTGACAAATAAGATCTTGTAAAACTAAAAACTTCTGTATAGAAAAGACCTTCATCATTTAAGTGAAGAGGCAATCTACAGAATGGGAAAATTTTTTCCAACTATAAATCTAATATAGGGCAGCTATAAATCTAATATAGGGTTGGTTTAGAGACTATAAAAAGGACTTATAGAAACTAACCACCAAGGAAACAAGCAAATAAAAAAAACTCAATTAAATATTGGGGAATAGAACTAAATAGAGGGTTCTCAAAAGAAGAATACAAATGGCTGAGAAACATTTTTCAATAAATGTCTAACAACCTTAGGCACCAGGGAGATGTAAATTAAAACTGCTTTGAGATTTCATTTTACCTCAGTCAGAATGGTAAAGGTGATGAAACAAATGGGTTCCCTCTGAGGACTTGGGGAGAGCGTAACTTCTCTTGCTCTTTTCATGCATGTGGAGTGTTGGGAGCCATGCAGCCTGGTCTCAGATCCACATATGACTATCTGTCCAGTGGGTTTCCTTGGGGCAAGGCACCCGTGGAAATGTGTTCTCACTAGGCAAGGACACAGTAGAGCACGGGACAGCTTAGGAATTTGCAAAATTCGTGCAGCTTGCAGGCTATTTTTTCTCTCTCATTGTATCATTAGTTCTTTGGGCAGTTTTTAGCTTAATTTTGTTCATCACTCATGCAACAGCTGTAATTTTCCCTGGAAATTCTGTTCTTTCTTGAATATTTTCCCCTAAAATTCAGCAGGGGTCTAATGCTTCTCAAATCTCTTATCTGAAATTACTAACTACAATGCCTAGGCCTGGGAACTTTTCTAACTCAATAGAGACAGGTATATATGAGAAAACAACACTTGGAACATTAACAATGTCTCACAGTTCTGGAAAGGAGAGTAAGGCATGCATACACAGAATAGGGGAAAAGTCTCAGGAATATACATAGTGCCAACTGTTGAGAATAAGTTCCCTGGACATCAAGCATATAGAATCAATGATAGGATCTAGTATGATCCAATGGGAAAATATGCAATGTAAAATATGGGATGGATGGATCCATCTTTATCATATACAGAAGCTTTTACTGTTGGAAGAAGTATGGTGTAGTGGGGTGGGAAAAGAGTGCCTTATTAAACTCTGTCTTTTACAGAGATTGAGACACGGGACCCTCTTGTAGAAAAGGGAACTGTATAAAAACATATCTTGCAGACATAAAAGAATTGTTTAGATTTGAATATTGTTGTCCTTAAGGCACTGTACCCATTTCTTATTACTTTTTAACTTTGTAGCCGCAAGTAGCTGCCTGCTGACATAAGTGCTGCGAGAGCAGGATGTGTCTGGCTCTATATTTAGTTAAGCCTGCAAAAATGCTGAACTCCAGGTCTAGAATATGGTTATGCAGGGGGTGGGAAAGTGTATTTGGGGAAGCATAAAGGGGAACAATGGGGGTTTTATAATGATTAGGATGTATTTCTTAAAATATGATGTATTTTTTAAAAGTCAAAAAATAGGAGCCAATAATAGAGCTGATCATGTAAGCCTGGTAGGAAAAAAAAAAAAACTCTGTTAAAGTGTAAATAAAGATGGCTCAAACTATTTGGGGCCACGTGAGTGCAATCCACCCAATGGTCACATGTCTTCCTTGCACGGACGTCCCTCCCCTGTCTCAGGAACAGAACCCAATCTGAGGCTGGACCCCAGCAGTGGAGGTCTCCTAGTTACCTCGGTTCCCAGACTTCTTCCACCTTCCAGCCAGCAGCACAGCATTTTCAGCCTTTCTTACCACCTTCCAGCCAGCAGCACAGCATTTTCAGCCTTTCTTACCAACTCAGACCTTCATGATGGTGATTCTGCTCCTCTTCCCAGCAATATGAGAGTGTAGTGAATTATACCACATCTTCTAGATATCGTTCATCTCCCCAGCCCCAAATCCTTAGTCACATCTGCAACGTCCTTTCTACCTATTCCAGATTTCCAGAAATTAGGTCAGCTTAACTTTGAGCACCCTTGCTCATAGAATCCCTTTAAGAGCTACAGTTAGGGGGAGATTCTCTGACAGTCATAAAAACAAAGTTTTTAAAACTTGCCAGTACAGGGTGGATGAGAATAGAAATTAAAAATACTCTGCAGATACACAGGTTCCAAATCACTGTGGCAGGCAGAAGGCTGTGTGCTCTAGTCTTCAACACCAATGATTATTGGGATCTGCTGAAGAGTCCATGTAAACCCAAAGAAACAAACCTTTAGTTCCAGAGCCATAATCACCAAAGATTCTGCTTCAGTAGTTAGGGTGGACCTACGAATCATGTTCAAATGCTTCCTAGAAGACATTTGAGAGCCAAGGTTCTTGAATCAGATTCTTTACATATAAGGGCAGCTCCACCATTGTGNACTTGGTCCAGAACACATATTTAAGCTGCCTCACCTTGTTCTAAACAATGTGAACAATGATATTAATAATAGCCTCCTGTAAGGCTGAGATTAGAAGGCATACAAACATACCCTGGCCATATAGAAGTCACTGCCTAAAGTAAAGGCTATTTCTGTCTAAAAACCACATAGCTCTCCAGGGAGTACCTCATTCTGCCTGATGAAGGGACTAGAGCATTTATGTGTGGCCAGGTTAAGAAGCAAAGGATTGGGAGACACTGAACAGACTCTCCTCTGCCCTGTGTCATTGACATAGGCTGTAGANGTGCTCACTCCAATGTGCCAAGGGAAGGGTAGGATAAGGGCAATATCTGCAATTCTCATAGTAAGAACACATAATCAGAAGACTAAAATCCAGAAAGGCTGGAGCTGCCAGTGGGAAAGATTTGCTAAGCTGTGTGGTCAACAGTGGTCAAAGGTTTGCTGCCTTCTAGAGTAGTCCTTGTCAGCCTGGCCAAGATAAAACACTTGAGGAAACTTCTGGAGAAACTTCTGTACAAACTTCTGGAGAGTCATAAAAGATTTGCATGATATCTAATCCCCATCCAGACTTATTAAATCAGAATCTCTGTGGGCAAAACTTGGGACTCTTCCTTCCTTCCTTCTTCCTTCCTTCTTCCTTCCTTCTTCCTTCCTTCTTCCTTCCTTCCTTCCTTCCTTCCTTCCTTCCTTCCTTCCTTCCTTCCTTCCTTCTTTCCTTCTTTTCTCTCTCTCTCTCTCTCTCTCTCTCTCTCTCTCTGTTCAGATACTAATTCTCTTATGCTTCATTTGTAAGTTTGATCGGTCTTACCAATTGCACTGCTAAACAAAGGAAGTGAGAATAGATGTGGGTGGATAGCAAACAGGTTCTTAATGCTTACAAAGATGTTTTACATGCACTAATTAATTTAATAATCTTAATCATTACCCTTATTTAAAGATAATAATAAAGAGCTTAATGCCATGGGGATTATAGTACATCTTGCAATCATGTTTTAATAAAGCCAGGTGTCAACCATAAATCTATGGTTAACAAAAAATTTAAATTTATTGGGTACCACCTATCCACCAGTTACATAATGTGCTCTTAATTCCATGAGATTGCATTTTTTCCCATTTTACATTTGACATGATGTGTCAGGAAATCATGAAATTTTCAGGTAAATGGATCGAACTGGAAAACACTATATTGACTGAGATAACCCAGATCCAGAAATACAAAGACCACACGTTCTCTCCTATACGTGGATCCTAGCATCAAATCATTAGATTTGACCTTATAACTTACAGTATAAAGAAGCCAATCAATACAAGGGGAGAGGGGAAGAGACAAAANAACAGTAAGAATGTCTGAAAAAGTCCTAGTGAAACATATTTTGTAAGCATAAATTTAAAAAATACTTGAAGATTCTATGCTTTTCATTTAGATCAATAAATCATCATTTTATTTAGATCATCTGAAACTTAAACTGTATACCTGATTATTTTATAGCAGTATGCAATCTTTAATCAAAATACTGGGTTCAATAGAAATGAAGAAGAGAATGTAGCTCTCAAAGACATAGAGCCTCACTTGATCATTGATAAGGTTCTGAGCTGACACCAATAAGTTCATTTTGAAATGGCTATTTTTTATACTTTTAACTTGGACAATATAAGTGTATACTACTCTAGAGGAGTGGGACCTGGGAGAATGGAGCTGATAAATGAGGCAGACTAAAGTCTCATGNGATAGCCAACTTTATTCAGAGCATCAGACAATTTATACTCGGAGGGTTAAGAAGAATCACGTGAGTAAAGTGTACAATCACAAGGACATGTTTTTCCACAGAGGCATATAAAGGATAGTTCAGCAGCAAGCAATAATGAGTGAGCTGAAGTAAACTCATTCCTACCCGTTACACCTGGGAGAAGCACAAAAACACATTCTAAGAACAATTCCGTGTTTTGAAGAAACTGAGGTCACAAGACTCTTGTGTTGTTTTTTTTGGAGTTTTCTCACACAANCACTCAGAGTTCTCCTCACAGGACTCCATTCTTGCACCATGTTTCAAAAAATAAAAACCTTGAAAACCCTGTTATTTTGAAAGAGGATAGCACAGGGAGTAATTTTCATGCTTTAGTGTTATAATTTCAAGCTTAAATTTATCCTGTAATTATAAGACATTAGTCATCTCCTTTTTTGATAAAACTTAATAACATAGCCCCTTTCCCATTTACATGCAGAGAAATCTTACCCATATTCTGAATGTTAACTGCTTATTGTAATTTATCTTCTGTAATTTTCATTCTTCAAAAAAAAATTTAACATGAAGTTGTAAAACAATCACATATAACTCATCATTTCACATATACCACAGGCCTAACAAAAGCCTCCATTTGTTACTCATATATGAAGACTATTTCTGCAAAATAAATTCATAGAAACTAATCTAATAAAAGGTTTTTAAATGTATATTGCTTAGAGGCATTTGATTAAAATAAGTCATCTTATATCCTTTGAATTTTCTTATTCTTGACTATTAAAAATGAAATAAAATTTTATTTTACTTTTTGTCTAGAATCTATTTCAGAAGAAAATCCTCAAAGTGCGTGTAGTCAATATAGTTTAACAAAACTTTTATATCATGTTAAATAAACAAGTGCCCCAAAAGGTCTTAGAGTTTGGAGCTGGCGGGATGGCTCAAGGGTTAAGAGCATTTGCCATGCTTGCAGATGCTTGGGTTCAGTTCTCAGCACCCACACAGCAGCTCACAGCTGACTGAAACTCCAGCTCCAGGGCAATTAATACCCTTTTCTGTCCTTAGTAGGCACCAGGTGCCTCGGTTCACACACTGTATATGTACATACATACATACATACATGCAGGCAAAATACTCATACACATAAAGTGAAAAAAAAACCAACTAAAATGTTTTAAGGATTGATTAAATATATTTACTAGACTTTAAAATACCACCTTAATAGGTTTTAAGACATTGAGTATTTAAATTTATAAGGTAATATGCATTTATAAAACTTTTTAATATAGCCAATAAACACATGCACAAACACACACACACACACACATACACACACACACACACACACACACACCTTAAATTAGGCATTCCCCAAATAATCATTATATCACAAATTACAATAATGGACAAAATGAAGGGGTCACAGGTTATGTTACTCAGTTACTTTGGTCAATTCTAAGGGTAGACCAAATCTTGTTCCATCATGTCTTAGGTACAAAATGATACACAAACAATTACATGAAAATGATTATCATGAACACACATAAAACAATTTTATTAAAACAAATGATAGTAAAACAAAGCAAAAGGATTTTTATCTTTTCCTTTGGGGGATCTGTAAGACTGTCNCTTTGCTTTTCTTTCTGCCGGGGGACCCTCTGTCCTATAAGGAAGTCATGTTGGGGACTGGCCCCTTCCTTTTTCTGGATATAGAGACAATTCACCTAGGTTTCTGAATCCTGGAAAATCAGACATGGCTTCCGGTGGAAGTTGATGGGAGGTGTCCTTTGGTGCACTTACATGCTCAGTAGCCTAACCTTTGTGTTTGAAGCGGTCAAGTCCCTGCTTTTATCTCAAAAGGGTCCTTTGGTGGACAGATCCATTCAATGGAGCCTACAAGAGCAAACACAGTTATTTGTCCCCTTTGTCCACTATCTTCTGTATTTTTCCATATTTTGGTTATTGATTACTGAGAAGGAAGTACCTGACTGCTGAGTCTAAGTGGTCTGAGGTCCCATATGGAATTTCTGGAACTTTTTACAGATGCCAGTTGTTGGGTGACTAATGAAATGTTGGCTCAGAAGATCTTATCTCTCGGATTTAATGAGGGATTAAGATTGTTGAATTGTTTGGAAACCCCAATTGTTCAATAAATAGGGCAGGGTTTGTTCTTTCCTTTCTTGAGTAATCTTTGTGTTATCACAGTTAAAATGTTTCTTAATGTAACATGATGAATCATGATCGTGTGTTTACCAGTCCCTGCTGAGGTGTTGTAAACCCAAGCAGTGGATTCTTGATTTTGGAGGATCTGTGCTTCTGGTAGATACTCAGGAGGATTTTAAAGAGTTACCAAATAGCCAAGACTAATTATTCTTGAGTATGGATCTTTCCATGCAAGATTATAAGCTAAAGCTTAGGCCAAAAGGTCACTAGTAACTTGGGATAGATCCTCAGAGAAGTTTCCTAGGTTTTCCTTTCATCGACTGAAGATCATGAACTCTAATTGTCCCTAAGGCCCTGGGCATTTCCCTTAAGATGAGTGCTCTAGGCTTTGAAGTAGATGGTTGATAGGAATCTCCACTCTTTCTATATTATACAGAGCTTTCTTCCCTCTTCTCTGATAATAGGATAAGCTGGAGAAAATGGAGGTGGTATGGGGCTCTATGGAGTAGCCAGAAGTTTCTCCGGTCCTGCCTTTCCCCACAGTCTAGAGGAATCTCTCCCACCCGTGGTCCCGCAGCTGCTTATAAAATAATNACTCACAGGTTTATATTAATTATAGACTTATGGCCTATAGCTTCAGCTTCTTGCTAGTTAGGTCTTCCATCTTAAATTAACCCATTTCTATAAATCTATATGTTGCCGTGTGGTCGTGGGGTTACCAGTCCGCTCCTTTGGCTGCAGGCTCAAGTCTCCCTTGACTCTGCCCTTCTTCTCCCTGAATCTCTGCCTTGGATTTCCCACCTGGCTATAAGCTTTCTTGCCACAGGCCAAAACAGCTTTATTTATTATCTAATGGGAGCCACACATATTCACAGCATACAGAAAGAGAGGTATCTTTTCTTGGCTCCTGTTACCCATTGTTTTCTCTTTAGAAAGCAGCGTTTGTACACAAACAGAATTGTTGAGGATATTGTAAGTGTCCCCTTTCCTGTGAGAGGGCCACAAAGGCTTGAGCATAAGATATTTTAGATCATTTCCCTTGATTTCCATAAAATAAATCCAGCTGTAAAACTGTGTTGTGTTTTCACCTTCTGTACTTTGTCTAAACCTCCCCATCACTCATCTTGGTTTGAAACCTGGTAGTGTAACAGGAAAATATTAGCTTTTCTATCTACAGGTTCTGAGAATAAGATTATTCCAGTTCTTTCTTCTTGTTGTTTAATTTTTCAACACAGAGTTTCTCTGTGTTGTCCTGGCTATCCTGGAACTTGTTCTGTAGATCAAGCTGGCCTTGAACTCAAAGATCTCTCTGCTTCTGCTTCTGCTTCTGCTTCCAATGTACTGGGATTAAAGGGTGTGCCACCATGCCCAATCATGGCTAATATTATTCCAATTCTTGAGGATGCATCATAGCAGGGAATCCCTGAGTATTCTGTATTCTATGACCTGGTGGGGGGAGGGAGAGGAAGAAAAAAAGGAAGAGGGAGAAGGATTAGGAGAAAGAAGGGGAATGAAGGGAGGGAAGGGGGTATCCTGTCTGTCAGTCCATGGGAGTCTCTGTAAGAAAGCTGTGAACTTACTATGAACTATAGATGGGGCAGAATACAGAATGTTCTTCCCACAAGATGGCCTTCTAGGAACAATCCCATAAACTATGATAAGTGAATGAACTTGAAAGCAAGTACATGAAGAGAATGCACTGGCATGTCTACATTATCTCTGTCTGAAAGGCAAAGGCCTAGAAGGAATATGCTTGGCTCTTTTCCCATGACCAAAGATGGAAGGCATAACACCAGGTATACTCTCTCACTCTACTTATATTTGCTTAAGCTAACTGTAAACATCACCTCATGTTTTGATTGCTTCAATGATAAAAATGGGAAGTACTTTGTTTGCACCACTTTTGAGCTAAAATGCCTGGAGTCCCCTCTACCCTACACAGGTCTTTGGAGTACCTTTCAATCTGAAGACTTAGCCTTAATGGCCATGGGGTAGATCAACATTAGTTTGTGTCTTTTTTGGGGGGAATTAAGACTATTGATATCGAGAGTTACTATTGAACAGTGTTTATTAAATTCATGCTATTTTGTAATTGTGTTTTTATTTTTTTCATCTCTTGATTAACTGTTCATGGATTATTTATTCTTTCTATCTTTTGGGATATAGTCAACCTCTTCAAACAACATTTTCCTTCTAGTGCCTTTTAGTTGGATAGAAATAGTTTAAAATTGTTTTTTATTATTATGAAAATTTTTTCATTGATTTTACACACCAATCAAAGATCCCCCTCTTCCCTCCTCCCATTCCCCCATGCCTCCCCCTCCCAACCTCCCCCTCCCCCCAACAACTGAAGGAAAGGCCTCTCATGAGGAGGCACATCCAGTAGAGGGAAGTCCAAGCCCCTCCCCTCGCCCTAGCCTCAAGGTTGTTAGAGGTGCCCCATCATAGGTAGCGGGTTCCAAAAAGCCTGCTCATGCACCAGGGATGGATTCTAATCCCACCGCCAGGCCCCCTCCCCCAAGCAGATCAAGCTACACAACTGTCTTGCCATGCAGAGGGCCCAGCCCAGCCCCATGCAGGCTCCACGACCATTGATTCAACTTTCATGAGTTCACACTAGTTTGGTTCTATTGTCTCTGCAGGCCTCCCCATTATGATCTTGATGCACTTCCTCATAGAATCCCTCGTCTCTCTCCCTAACTGGACTCCTGGAGCTCTGCCCGGTGCCTGGCTGTAGATCTCTGCATCTGCTTCCATCAATCACTGGAGAAAAGCTCTGTGATGACAGTTAGGGTATTCACCAATCTGATCTCTGGGGCAAGCCAGTTCAGTTCAGGTACCCTCTCCACTATTGCTAGTAGTCCAAGTTAGGGTCATCCCTNGGGATTCCTGGGAACTTTTCTAGCACCCAGTTTCTCTCTATCCCCATAATGTCTCCCTCTATCATGGTATTTATTTCACTGCTTTCCCCCTCCATCCCTGTGCCAGCCCGACTATCCCATTCCCTTATGTTCTCATCCTCCATCCCCTAAAATTGTTTTTATCCTGAGCATTTTTCTTGCTCTATTATTTCTGACTGATAGTTTTTCTGGCTGTAATAGTCTAGACTGGCATCTACAGTCTTTCAGAGATTCTGAAACATCCATCCAAGCCCAAATGAATGGTAATATGTTACAAGGGTTGGCTGATTAGGGCAACAAGGAAGAACTAGGGGGACCCTTTGTCTACACCACAGACAAATAGACAGGNTTAGAAAAAAGGATCCATCTTTTTGCTGCACCCAAGAAACACACTTCACGATCNAGTACAGACATTATCTTGGTCAGAGACAGGGAAGGACATTACATACTCATTTAAGGAAAAATCTGCCTATGGGATATTACAATTATAAACATTTATGCATCAAACATGACAGTATTTTAGTGGGAATTTTCTTTGGGCTGCCGACCAGCTTTCAAGTAAGGACACAGAGACTTATTATTGATTATGAATGCTGAGCCTTAGCTTAGGCTTGTCCCACTAGCTCTTTTAATTTAATTTAATCTGTTTCTATTCATTCACAATTTATCTCAGAGATATTTTTTTACCTTTCTTTCATTCTGTATGTCCTACTTTCCTGCTTCCTCCATGGCTGGCTGGCTCCTGGTGTCTCCCTGTTGTCTCTTTTCCTTTCTTCTTTGAGATTAAATTCCTCCTTCTNCTGACTCTTCCTGCCCTGAAGTCCTCCTATACCTCATCCCTTGCTATTGGCCATCCAGCTTTTTATTAGACCAATCGGATGCCTTAGGAAGATAGGGCAAAACAGCAACATATCTTTACATAATTAAACAAATATTCTGCAACAAGCATTTGAGTTCATAAAAGAACACTACTACAGCTAAAATCACATATTGACTCTGACACAGTGATAGTTTGAGACTTCAGTACCTGACCCCCACTAATAGACAGGTCATCCAGAGAAATGCTGGACTTAAATAACATCATAAATCAAATTAATCTAACAGACATCTACAGAACACTCTACTTAAACACTAAAGTATACACTTTCTTTTCAGCAAACCATGGAACTGTCTCCAAAATTGACCAGATATTAGGTCACAAAGCAAGTCTTAAAAGAGGTAAGAAAGTTGAATAANATCCTGAAATAACCTATTTGACCATGATGGATTAAAACAGGATATCAACAATAGAAATGGCAGATAGCATGCAAACTCATGACAGGTAATCAGCTCATTATTGAATAAAAATTGGGTCAAGACAGAAATAAGGAAGCGAAAAACTTCTAGAACTGAATGAAAATAAAAATACAATATACCTAAACTTATGGGACACAATGAAGGCAGTTTTAAGAGGCAAATTCATAGCACTAAGTCCTTATATTGAGAAAAAAACTGAAGAGAGCTCATATTAAAAACTCTTAATGATGTCCTTGAAAACTCTTGAAAAACACAAGTGACTATGGAAATGCCATCTTATTCTGACTCCATTTTATGTTTACTTCAGACAGTTCTCAGTCCTCCTCCTCCTTTGCCAATGTTTACCTCTCCCTTGGCAACACACTTGAGATCCCCCCCTTTTTTCCAGGAACTGGTATTTATTATCAAAGTCATATTTGTTGTTAATAAGATATCACAACAACCAAAACAAAATAGTGCACACTGCAGTCTCAATGCAGTCAATGGAACCCCAGTCATTAAGGAAATAATTCAGACTACTGCTAAAAGCAACTGAGTTTTTAAAACATCTTTATACATCTAGCCAACAAATTAAAATGGTTAGCAAGAAAAAATACAAATTCAGAGGTCTGGTATGGATGTTTATAAAAGGCAGCTGCTTAAGCATTTCTGTTGATTCAAACATCAATCTCTTGATTTCTTAGTGTGCTGGTTTGAAAGAAAATGGCCTGCAAAGGGAATGGCCTTATTGGAGTAGGTGTGGTCTTGTTGGAGGAAGCNTGTCATTATGAAGGCTGGCTTTGAGGTCTCATATTTGCTCAAGCCATGCCCAGTGTCTTAGATGACTTCCTGTTGCCTGCAAGATGTAGAACTCTCAGCTACCTCTCCAGTACCATGTCTGCCTGGATACCACCATGTCCCACCATGATGATAATGGACTGAACCTCTGAACTGTAATCCACTCAGTTAAATGTTTTTCTTTATAAGGGTTTCTGTGGTCATGGTGTCTCTTCACAGAAATAGAAACCCTGACAAAGACACTCAGCTTCTTGTCATTCATCATCTAGCAGGCTCTGTCAGCCACTTCTGGAGGCTCAAATTTAACTACACTATAACCCCTTAGACTTTACATTCTTCATTTTGATGTAGGTGTATAGCATGTGGACACATTCATTGAATTTCTCCTTTAGCATCTTTCATATAAAATCAAACAGGAGATTTCTCAGAAATATGTGGTAGTCTCCCTGGCTACTCTTGGCACAAAGCTCTCCCATAGGAACCCGGGAAGCTTCCTCCAAAGTTGTCCCGCTCCATCTCAATGTTTCAGTTAAAGATAGTACCAACTTGTCACCCAAGGCAGGCTCATTTGCTCAATGCCAGTGCCAAATACCAGGCCCATGATAGGGCACATGTGTTTCAGGCTGCTGGCAATCGTTTGCTCCAGGCTCATGTGCTCAAGACTGTTGGCTTTTATGCCCTGAAGACCTAGGTGCTCCAGGTTGTTGGCAACCATGTGCTCCAGGCCAGTGACACAGGATCCATCACAGGGCCCATGTGCTCTAGGCCAGCCCCCATGCCTGTGGGCACCATGCCATCCATGCTCAGGCCCATGTTCTCAATGGTAGGGTCAAATGTGCTCTACACTAGAAGCCATGTGTTCAATGGTTTTGCCCATATAGTCAGTGGGCCCAGCCATATACTCCAGGCCAAAGCCCTTGCTGACACCCATGCACTAGATGCCAGACCCAGTGAGCTCCATGGTCTGGCCTATGTAATCAATAATAGACCCCATGCACCCAATGTCAAAGTCCATGGCCTCAACTGAGCCTACGTGGTCCATGACCAAGCCCATATATTCAATTTCAGAGCCCACTCGATCCATGCCTAGGCCTGCACCCATATGCTCCTTGCCAATACCACCAATGAAGCAATGCCAGAGTCCATCCTCTCTATCTCAGGGACACTGCCTCCTCCCTGCTTTGCAATGATCTGTCTTCTCTTCAGTATGTTACTTAGGATATCATTTATCAGATCCATGTTTATCACAGATCCAAATTGCCTCGTGTTTTCTATGCCACCACCAAAGGATCCCTCTGTGCCTCATATTTTGTTTATTCCAACCCTATGACTTACCTTCCCAATCCTGAAGGCCCCAGGTTTCCCATGCCAATGCTTTTGTTCAGGTGATTGTCATTAATGTGCTGCCCTCCATGCCAATACCAACAAGTTCTTGGTAAGTTGCTGTGGGTGTTCTAGAGGGGGAAAAAATCTCTCCCGTTGGTAAGGCCCTCTCATCCATTTTGATGTTCATTGGTCCATCAAACAGCAGATAGCCATTACACATTGATATAGCTTACACACATTCAATGGATTATTGAAAAGTCACAGTGCCTAGTCCGTGGTTTTTCTCATCTTTACCTTCCAAAATGTTTGCTTGGACCACTGCACCAGCCACACTAAATATTTCCTTTGTTTTTGTCCAGCCAACTTTATAATCGAGATCCACTATAAATACTGTACTTGCAAGTCTTCCAGCCTTTTTCATGGCTCTGCTTACATGCTCACAGTCAGGATCTTCCTTGACTTGCTGTGGTCTTCCATTCAGAGTATGCTTGTTTAGAGCTTCAGCAGCCTTTATCATGCTCCCCTCCATCTTTAATTCAACAATAGTACAACATCCTCTTGACTTTCCTTCAGCATCCATTAGGAGCTCTACATGTTACCTCACTGACTTTTTCTTTATCCAGATTTTTTAGGTGGCTGCCATATCAAAAGGTATGGTTTGTAAAAATGAAGGCTCCATATCTTTCAGTTGGGTTAGCATATGGCTGAAAGTGATTGCCTCCTCTTTTTATGGTCTTTGCCTTCCTCTTATTCTGAGTAAGCCATTCTCCTTCACCCTCAGGCCTGGAGTTCCTTTGCTGCTTGGCACACTGGGCAGGTAGCTCTCTTCCTCCATTTTGGGCTCTGTCACCACCACTTTGGCTGTTACTTCAACCCCTGCCACTATCTTCCCTGCATCTAGACATTGTGTCAATTTCTATGGTTTTGACCCTGGTCCAGATGTATTAATCAAAATAATTAGTCTAAACTAAAATCACTAAAAAATATAAGTAAGGAAGAATTGTCATGTTATATCTGAAAAAATTACTGTGCTCTGGCAAGAATGAAAATTTCAAGGTTATTCTGACCCTCATCTAACTTTGATGTGAGTTGTGATCTTTGTGAGCTTTATCTTTAAAAATTCCATACCCTGAGTCTAGGCACCAAGAGACTCAGGCATAAGCCTGCTCTTGGTCCAGCTAATAAAGGATGCATATACTTTTAATTAGGTTAATCAAAGTGGTTGTCAGTATCTTTCTTCTGTAGATTAATACAAAACAAGAATAAATAACACCCCAAAAGAATAGATGGGAAGAAAAAGGAAAAAGAAAAAAATTCAGGGCCCAAAGCAATCAAAGAGAAACAAAATCAAAATCAAAGTGTCAATGAAATGAGGAGTTGGTTCTTTGAGAAAATCAACAAGATTAACAAACCTTTAACCTTAAAAATGTACACAAATCATATAGAGGAAACTTTTAATAATATGCAGTCACCCCATTCCCCTACTTATTCCTTCAAATGGCTTTGCATTGCATCTTAAATCAAATCAGATGTGTATGCTAACCTAAAAGTCCAGAGATTATCCTGCTCAGCCTAGGTAGCCATCTGTTTCTGTCTCCTTATTTGCCTAATAGCTTTCCCCAATGCTAAGGAAAAGCTGTCAGGTTTTGAGTGAAAACNGGTTTAACTAGAGAACACACTGAGCCAAAGAATTACACTGTTTTGTTTTCTCAGATCAAGCATGGGAAGCGCTTCCATTAGCAGCTTTCCAGCAGGGAGAGCCTTTAACAAGTTTCAAAACAAATCCCATGTCAGGCCTACAACTAAGTCCCAGTCAAAGATCTTTGCTTTAGAGACATAATATACTGCTCCTCTGGCAACCTCAGGCTGTTTTCTCTTCACAACTTACAATTAGTTTTAGGCAGTTCATTTCCTCTGCTAGCCATATGTCTGTTGTGAG
>LZPO01044842.1:52414-76433 GCA_001675575.1 Neotoma lepida | reverse complement strand
CACTTAGCCTTTCTGCCTCTCTTTTTTCCCATGTGTAAGATAAGGAAATCATAATATGACCACTTTCATAACGTGAATGAATGATGGTAAGAAAACTATTTTAAGGTAGAAAAACTTTACTGTGAAGAGTTTTTATATTTTTACGTCATTATAAATTTGTGTATTATCCTTTTAATGTTCTGCTGGATTTTCATGGCTGCTTCTGCATTGTTCTTCTGTAATATATAGTTTTGGTTGGAATGTATAAAGAAAACTGGGTAGATAGATAGTTAGAAAATGGACTGTACTAATAGCTTTTCCAGGGGTTGGAGCGATGTGCCTGTGTCCTAGTAGTTCCCATTCCCAGGACACACATAAGAAGCCAGGGTGGATGTGCACATCTGTAACCCAGGGATCAGAAGAAAGCAGAGCTTGCAGCTCACTGGCCAGCCTGTCTTGGAGAGTAAGAGAATGAAATGCCTGGCATCAACTGCTGGCCTACCTGTACATGTACCTACATGAATAGGCACACATAATAATGATAGCCTTTCTAAATAATATGGCTATTCATTGGGTTCTACACCAAATCTTGACAAGCAGTAGTTTCTTGTAGGTTTGATTGTAACATTAATTTACATTTCTTTATTAAAATATGTGTGTTGATCTAGGGATATAGCTCAGTGGTAGATGCTCACCTGATATATGCAAAATCCTGGGGTTCTATTCCCAATACTACCAAAGATGTGTATATGCATATATTTATGTATACACACACACACATACCCACGTTGTTGTGTGTGATGGCATGTACCTGTAGTGCCAGTTTAAGCTACTTGGATGGTTGTAAATTATTTGAGCCCAGTAGTTCAGCAGAAAAACATGAAACCTTGACTCTTAAAAAAACAGAAACAGGAGTGTCTGAGTGAGTGAGTGAGTGTGTGTGTGTGTGTGTGTGTGTGCGCGCGTGCGTGTGTGTGTGTGTGCGCGCGCGCTCTGAGATGATGGCTCAGTAGATAAGAGCATTTGCTGCACAAGCATGAGGCCTAGTCACAATTCCGAACACCCATGTAAAAATAAATACAAGCTGGGCGTGGCTTTGTGTACCTGTGACCCTAGTGCTGTAGAGAGGTAGGAGATCAGTGGGGCTGGCTGACCACCAGTGTAGCTCCAGGTTTAGAGAGAGACCCTGTCCTACATGGAGAGCAATAGAGCAGGACACCCAANATCCTCCCCTGACCAGTACCTATATATACACATGTAATACACCTGTACATACACGTGTACATACACACACACAAAAAGGAGATGGAAGGGAGGTAAAAGGGAAAAAAGAGAGAAAAAAAGAAAGCTACATGTGGTAGATTGTGCCTATAATCCCTGAATTTAGGAGGCTGAGCTAGAATTACTGTGAATTTGAGTGAGCTTGGGCTACAAAATGAGACCTTGCCTCAATCCCCTAACTCTGCCCTTCCCCTGATGTTGATTTTTGTTGTTGTTATTTGAGACAAGATCTCTGTATGCACCCCATCTGACTCATAAACTTGAGATCTTCAATCTCCCAGTTGCCAAAATTGTTTATAGACAGCACCGTGCCCAGCAGTACCCGTCTGTTTATTTTCTGTAGATTTTATATGGCATTTTATAGTTTCAGAATTTAAATCTTTTGGAAGTATTAGAATTCCATTCAGAAATCTCTAGAAGGGCCTGGAGAGATGGTTCTGTGTACTTACTGCTCTTGCAGAGAATCAGATTTGGTTTCTAGCCCCAATGGTAGCTTACAACCATCTGTAACTCCAGTTCCTGGGGAACTGATGCCCTCTTCTGGCCTCCATGGGCTCCAGGACATTGTGCACATACATACGTGCAGGCACTCACTCATACATAGAAAATAAAAAGATTTTGACCTATTTCATTATGCAGTATCAAAAGCTTACATTTGTTAACACTGACACCACCTCACGAGAAGAATCCNTGCGTGTTGCTAAACTGTAGGTGTTCAGTGTTGAGTACATTCAGGTTTGGCAGAACTTGAGTCTCTGATCCCAAGTTCCAGTTTTATGATTAGCTACAAAACCAACCATTGTTTTTGTTTGGTTTATTTATTTATTAAGTAATAGGCTCATTCAGTTTTTTGTTTTAATTCCTGCCAAATCCCTGAGTGTACGTACAGTTTCCTTGTAGGTCATTCATTCAGAACAGTACTCCATTTTGATTTATGTTTACAATGTGAATAGATGCTTGTCTATTAAAAACTAGCCTGGTTAGATGTGCAGCGTAAACTTAATGTATACCTCCACCTTTCAAACAATAATGAACTCAAGATGATTTTATGACAACATTTTTTTCTTACTTATCATGAATTTTTTTTTCTTAAAAGACAGGATCTCATGTAGTTTAGGCTGCTCTCAAACTCACTATGTGGCCAAGGATGACCTTTAACACCTGACTGCCTTTCCTGTACCTCCAAATTGCTGAGATCACAGGCATGTGCTCTCAAGACTAGCTAGCTTCCATCATAAACATTTCTAAGAGAAACAGGCATTTTTTGTTCATTAAAGCTGTGGTTTTGTGGCTGTGTGGCTTATAGGGACTACTACTACTGTGGTAAAACTGCCTTGAGTCTACTAAGGTCCCTGCAGCTTTACCCACAATTCCTTCTTCTGTAGCATCAGTGCAAATGTTAAAAATGCAAATGCTACTTTAAAATTATTATAAACAGCCCTCACCTGTTTCTGCTCTGACTGGTGGTGGGATCTGGGAGAACAGAGTTGATAAATGAGGTGGACTAAAGTCTTATGCAATAGCCAACTTTATTCAGAGCATCAGACAATTCATACTCTGAGGGTTACATGAGTAAAGTGTACAATCACAAGGACAAGGCCACACATGGCAGGCAAGCCATATTTGTTGAACAGGCTGTACTTGGCAGAAAAATGTTTTTCCATAGAGGTGTCTAAACAAATAACAATAGCCAGTTGTAATGAATAATCTGAAGTAAACTCTTATCTGCTATNCTTGGAAGGGGCACAAAAACATGTTCTAGAACAATTTCATATTTTTGAAGAAACTGAGGTCACAAGACTGTTGTCTTGTTTTCTTGGAGTTTTCTCACAAGCACTCAGAATTCCCCTCACAGGACTCCATTCTTGGACGGTGGTCTGACATTCACTCAGTGGACCCAGTAAAAAGAAGTAATAGGAATCTTCAAGGGGTTATGAGCAGGCTTTTGAGAATCTCAGAGCTAGAAAAAAACTTTTCTTTTTGGCTAACTTTAAAATACTTGGAAGTTGGTAGTCATAATGATTATTCCTGGGTGGTATGTAAGATCAGAGTGAGTTGCAGATATTTTAGTCGTATTCAAACTGTAATTACAAGAAAATGTCAGTGTTTTTATAGGTTACTACNTCTGAACGACTGATTAGATGAAGTAGGTTACAAATCCTCTTTATTGTAAAATGTTGTATGTTTATTTTTAATGAGCTCCACTTGGCTCTAAATGTTCATACTTCTGTGTGACCACTGTTCTTTTTGTCACTCCCTCCCCTTGTTCATTTGAAGAACCTCCAACATGTTCCCCTCAGCAGTTCACTTGTTTCACTGGGGACATTGACTGTATCCCTGTGGCTTGGCGGTGTGATGGGTTTACTGAATGTGAAGACCACAGTGATGAACTCAACTGTCCCGTATGCTCAGAGTCTCAGTTCCAGTGTGCCAGTGGGCAGTGTATTGATGGTGTCCTTCGATGCAATGGTGATGCAAACTGTCAGGATAAATCAGATGAGAAGAACTGTGAAGGTATCAAGAATTCCTCAGTGCTTGGTTTATAGTTTCTTTGCATCAAGTTATTTGAAATTAAGTGTTTTTTTTTTCCTTTTATAGATTTGGGTTTTATATTTATGGCACGAACATTATACATGTTGCTAATTGTGTAACGTGCCAATTAATATGTGTAAGGTCTCTGCAAATTAATTTGCTCATTTTGCTACTTTATTGAAATGCCCTGGTGGTGAATGTCTTTTTTACCTTTTTGTGGCTGTGATAAAACATCATGACCAAGGGCATCTTAAAGAATAAAGAGTTTATTTTGGCTTAAAGGTTCCAGAGGGAGAGTCTGTGAAGGCAGGGAAGCTGGGAGATCACATCTTCTACCTCAGGATACCAAGCTGAGGGAGTGAACTGGAAGTGGGTGAGACTATAAACTCAGAAAGCCCATCCCCAGTGACGTACCTCATCCAGTAAAGCTGCAACTCTCCATAATCTCCCAGAACAGCTCCACCTGAGGACCAAATATTTAACTATGTGAGCCTATGATGGGGTATTGCTCATTCAAACCACCACAGTGGGCATTTTTATAAAGAAGAGATTTATTTAGTTGACAGTTCTGCAATGTCAAGGGCATGTTGTGGAATATTATTTTAACTATGTAATGTTGTGTTACATTTGTTTATGTCGCAGAAATTTACTTTAACTATGTAAAGTTTGTTACATTTGTTTATGTTGTAGAATATTACTTTAAGTATGTAGAGGTGTNTTACATTTGTTTCTGCTGTGATTGTTTAATGATGTAAAGATGTGTTGCTTTGCCTGCCTAAGGCACCTGATTGGTCTAATAAAAAGCTGAACGGCCAGTAGCTAGGCAGTAAAGGGATAGGTGGGCCTGGTGGGCAGAGAGAATAAGTAGGAGGAGGAATCTAGGCTCAGGAAGAGAGAGACTGGGGAGAGAATGAGGAAGAAAGAGAGGAGGATGCCTGGGCCAGCCAGCCAGGCACGGAGTAGGACATACAGAATGAAAGAAAGGTAAAAAGCCCCGAGGCAAAACGTAGATGAAGAGAAACAGATTAATTTAAGTTTAAAAAGCTAACCAGAAACAAGCCTAAACTAAGGCTGAGCATTCATAATTGATAAGTCTCTGTGTCATGATTTGGGGGCTGGCAGTCTGAGAAAGCTTGCTACCAGGGCATGTGATGGCTTTAGTTGGGCTCTGGTGAAAACCTCATGGCAGATGGCAGCACAGTGGTGGGAGCACTTGGGAGATTATGGGCACATCTCAATAGGAAGCCAGAGTGAGAGGACATGTCAGCCTTCTTATTCTTTTAAAAAAAGTGTATGTGTTTTGCCTGCATGTATGTCTGTGTACCTGTGAGCCTAGTACCTGAGAAGGCCAGAAGAGGGTGTCAAATCCCTCAGAATTAGTTATAGATGGTGTGAGCCTCTATGTGGGTACTGAGAATTGAACTGAGGGACCTCTGGACTAGCTGCCAGTGCTCTTAACCATTGAGCCATCTCTCCAGCCCCAGGCTTGCTCTTTTATAGCAACAGTTTTTCTCAAGAACTAACCCAGGATACATCGAAAGTTCCCTAACACATTCTGAAAAAGAGGTCCAGTTACCTCCTACTAGGCTCCCTCTACCTCCATTGTATCCTTCCACACTAAGGACCACGCCTCCAACATGTGAACCTTGGGGGAACAAACACACTCAGACCATATAAACTACACCAATAAGCTCTGAAGATGGAGAATGGCATCAAAAATTAAGTGAAATAAAATTTTAAGAACAAAGCATGAAATTTCTCTTTTCTACCAATCGGAATCCTTAGAGAATGGAACTTGCTTTGTGTCTAAGCCTGATAAGTTTTTAGATTGTACTTAGAAAGCATTTGACTCTTGATAGAATTTGTCTTCACACTGTGATAAAAATAAAACTGTGCCTTTTTTCTAGTGCTTTGTTTAATTGATCAGTTCCGCTGTGCCAACGGTCAGTGTGTTGGAAAGCACAAGAAATGCGACCACAATGTGGACTGCAGTGACAAATCTGATGAACTGGACTGTTGTAAGTAGGAAGGAAGCCTTGTAAATTGTTCTCAAGGGAGAATTTGAAAAACACCTTTTCCTTTTCTTTTTGTATTTTACTTACAATCCAGATTTCCATGTAGAACATATACTAGTTATTTGTGCCAGAGATATTTTCTGTTTTGCATTCAATAATTGTTTAAGGACAGTAGTTTCTTTGTGCACAGAGATAGTAAAACACCAGAAAAAAATAAACATTGCCCTGCCACAATTAAAGTCACAAAATTCTCAGGTAATTTAGATACATGGAAATTAATTGCTAATCTGAACTTCATTCTGAACATTGGTTTGTGTTTAACTGTTTTCTTGAAGTGTTTCTACCAGTTTCTCAGGGTCTAGAATTGAAATGCTTTCTTCTTCCTCCTTTCTTGCCATTCTCTCTCCCTCATTGTCTCCATGACTGCTTGCCCTGCCTCTCTTCTTCCTTGCTTCCCTCTGAGTTAGCCCCACTGCCTCCTCAGGCTAGTCTTGAACTCACTAGTGCAGAACTGCAACAGAGCCACATAAGTGATAGCACAAAGGAGGAGGCANCCAACTTTTTAGGAATGAAGAGGAAGGAAGCGTCCAAGACAAATGATACTTGAGATCTGATGTTGATGAATGATGGTGTTCATTCCACAGATAAGCAGAGANGCTGCATTATATTTAGAGTCAGGAAGGTGTGAAACCAGCTATCTTTCTGGAACTGCTGTATGTAAATGGGATTGCTGCATTAACTGTGTCTTTTTGAGTTTGTCACCAAGAGAGAATAGTAGTGTAGATCACGAAGGTGATGCTCCACTNANGGTTCAGCATCACTGACATTTCTAAGAAAAGGCTAGGGTGGGAACATGAAAGCAAAAGCCATAAAATGTGTTGGAGGTGATATGATTGTAGGAGGGACATCTATTAGGCTGTTTGTTTTCAGATTTCTTTGGACCACATCAAGAGAAGTATAAAGATGAGATGCATATGTAGAGAAACAGTTGTCACACAATAGATTTTATTCACATGAAGTAGACTACGTCTTGATTTTTGTTTCCTTTGTTTTAAATGCTGGTTGCAACCCACTAAATTGTTTCCCCATCTACTAATGACTTGCAGTCTGTAATTGAAAGTGCTCAGGAGGCTTTTGTGGTTCTGACTGAAGGTTATCTAAGTCAAGAGGAGCAGTATGGCTGGGAAAGGAAGGCTGGGTTTCAGTTATTGCAAAGAAGGGTTGGTGGCCACTTAGGTACAGTTGGCAGTTTGAGTTCATCCACAGGTACCTCACAGCAGGACTCGGAGTCATTAACCAGGATATGCAGCAGGAACTAAACGTTGAAGTACCAGAACATATCCTGGTGTGGGGTATAATGCTTGGTTAATGCAGTGCTGTTTGCTGTCTTTGTTTTAAATTTAAATGGCTTTCACAGGCATGTACTTTTCAGCTTGCCACGGCCATTACAGTATTTATTATTCTTANTTGGTCTACCCCATTTATTATCTGTTTTACCTCTGGATCTGGGAGAGGTGGTGATAATGATAAGTTCAGTTTGGGATATGTTACATTAAAGGTGATTATGAACTATCCCATTAATACTGTTAGGAAGTTGATTGACTTCAGGGAAACATGCACAATTAATTGACAGCAGGAATAATCAGAGCTAGTAAATAGAGTGGGGCATGGTCATGCACACTNGGGACCCCAGCACTAGGGAGGCAGGGGAGGGTCAAGACTTCAGGTTCAACTTCAGCTACATAGCGGGATTGAAGCCAGCCTGGACTAGGTGATACCCTATTTCAAAAAATAAACTAATAAATAGTAAAACTAGGAGAGTAGTATCTTCTATAGTGAGCAGAAACTATTTAAAAGAAAACAGGAGCCCACTCTATTGACTGTGTAGAAAGTGTGAGATGAAGAGTCTCTTGAATGTGGCAAATAGGAGAGCTCTAGCCCTTGCTGGGCCGTTTCCCTGCAGTGCTGAGGGAGGAGGCCTGACATCAGCAGTGTCATCGAGAGACCAGCAGTGGGGGGCAGGAATGTCAAGAAAGAAAAGTGATGGTAGCTTAGCAAGGACTAAAGAGAGCCTATGCTTCAGATTCCACAGACTGAATATGGAACTGATGGCCATAACAAGGCAACTTGGTACTGCCACTGTCACTCGTTTGTTTTTCTATTAGAGATGAGTTNAGCTACACGAATGGGAGATTTGAATAACAAGAAGCAGAAAGTGTTTTAAGGAATCTTCATTATGAGATTATGTATGAATTAACTAGTCAGGATGGAAGAAATTTCCTTCTGGGAGTGGGCGCTAAATTTGATAACCCACTTCTTCTTGCTCTTTCCATTCATGCCNTCTGCTTCTTAAAGACTCAGGTAGCCAGGAATCCAGCAGGTGGGTGTCCTGGGCAGGATCCTCTAGTAATCAGATTAGAGACCTGTGTGTATCCTTGCTCTCAGGCAGCCAGTGGGCCTGAGGACAGGAGAGGATGGATCTAAGTGCCTTGACTCATCTGCAGTTTACAGACTTCCTTCACTAGACCTAAGTGGCACTAGTTCCAGGCTGCTTTTGGTTTCTTCACCGTTGCACAGAGAACATTGGATGACTTCTCTAGGTCTGTCCCTTCTGGCCTGAAATTTACAGTGATACTTACAGTCTATTGTCTTGTCTTCATTTAACAGCAGCTTCTTTAAATTTATTTAAGTTAAATGATGCCATTTAATTTATATTTTTATGTGGTGTGATATATATGTATATATTTATTTATATAAACTATATAGTTTGATTTATCAACATTGTTTTTACTTTTGTATTCTTTTATTGCTATTTTAAATGTACAGTTGTTTTTCCATTAGAAAACTCTAGTGTTTTCCATTTTAGATCCAACTGAAGAGCCAGCACCACAGGCCACCAACACAGTTGGTTCAGTTATTGGAGTAATTGTCACCATATTTGTGTCTGGAACCATATACTTTATCTGCCAAAGGATGCTGTGTCCTCGTATGAAGGGCGATGGGGAGACTATGACTAATGACTATGTGGTCCACGGCCCAGCTTCTGTGCCCCTCGGTTATGTTCCTCACCCAAGCTCTCTGTCGGGATCTCTTCCAGGTAAGTGAAAACTGGTTTGTAAAAATCTGGTTTTGTCCAGTTTTAAGTTCTAAAAAAATTACTGAATTTCCATTGTGGAACAAGGACATACCTAGGATTACAAACTAGAATACTTTGGGTTTAAGAACGTATGAGAGTGATTTTTTTTTTTTTTAAGCATTTACACTGTCTCTCTATGCAGGAAAATTTAGTTAGGTATGACTTTGTCTGCCAGCTTCAGGCCTCTGAGTGCATTGTGGGTCTGCACTATATTGAAAGCAAGTCAGCCAGTGCTTTGGTGAACACCTACAATTTAATTTCACCNCTTGGGGACCCTGAGGCTGTTGAGTCTAGGAATAAAGGAGTCCAAAGATAGATTTGCTTTCCTCAAGCAAGGATTTGGAAATAGCTGGTTGACAAGGAAGGAACATGGTGATCTAACATGGTGACAGTGATGCAAGGTTGGTTAAAGTGTAGCCAGATGCTAGAGTTCCACCATTGGGGGTGGCATATTACTCTTGGGGAATAAAGCTTTTTCCAGTGTTTTGTGGTACCTTTGGTGAGAAGAATCTTGTCTTTTAATGAATATGGAGGAGATGCCTGAGCTCTGAAAATAGGAATTTACTATGGTTGTGACTCTCAAGTAAACAGGCATAATATTTAAGCTGGTAAATGATGATGATTCCTTGTTGCTATCCCTATTTCCAGTAAGTAGAAATGGAAACCTACTTGGAACAAATAGAATTTTTTCTTTAGCATTAGTAGTTTTGAGTCCAGAGGTATCCAAGTGCCTTCTGGGCATGACTCATGTCTAGAAAGGTTTTGCTTTCTTTGGAGTGCATCTGTTGACTTAATCTACCCTGGTTCACAGTCTCCATCCTCAAGTCTTCATGAAAACCTCATACTCTGAAGGGCCCTGTTTCAGACAGGACCAGATGGGAGTGGCTTGGTCTTATTGGAAGCCGGTTCTCAATGGAACCATTCATTTCAACATTCGTTTTCTGTAGTGATTATATTATGTCCCCCAAAATACTGTGTACCTTAATAAAACTTATCTGGGGTCAGAGAACAGAACAACCACTAGATAGACATAGAGGCCAGAAAATAGTGGCACACACACCTTTAATCCTAGCATTTCAGAGGAGGAGATCTATCCAGATCTCTGTGGGTCCAAGGCCACAATGGAAACAGAGCCAGGCATGATGGCACACACCTTTAATCCCAGCACTCAAGGTCTCACGTCTTGCTTGGAAAAGACACATGCCTTTTTCCTTAANTCTTTATGGCTATGACTAGGAAAAGAGGACATAAATTGTTTTAGTTGGGCTGCTTGTAACTTCAGTGTTGATTAGTTATTTCATATATTTTTTTTAGATGTTACTCATCTTTCATTTTTATCTCCTTTAGGAATGTCTCGAGGTAAATCAATGATCAGTTCCCTCAGTATCATGGGGGGAAGCAGTGGGCCTCCCTACGATCGAGCNCATGTCACAGGAGCGTCATCAAGCAGTTCTTCAAGCACCAAAGGCACTTACTTCCCTGCAGTAAGCAGTCTGCTTTGGCTTGGTTTTTCTTTCATTGTTAAAATACATGGTGGATTAAGTCATTTAAATATGGGTACTCAGTGGTGGTAATGTAAAAATAGTTGTTAATGTAGGATTTTAGTACATAGGCGTCAATGGAGAATTTATCACCACTGCCCTGTGCTTGTAAATCTTTAAAGTTTTGCTCTGTGATAGTAAATAGTTGAAAGCATTGTAATAATTTTAAACTACTAAGGTACCAAACAGACTTAGGACCTTTATTTTGTAACCCTCTAAGAGAAGAAGCATGTAGCTGGGGAGATAGTTCAGTCTGTAAAACGCTTGTCTCACAGGCAAGAGGACCTGCGTTCTATCCCCAAGATGAAAAGCTGGGCCTGCTCATAATCCTGAAACTATAGAGGTACAGACAGGATCCCTGGAGTGCACTGGCCATCCAGTCTAGACTAGTTAGCAAACTCCAGGCTAATGAGAGCCCGCCTTAAAGGAGGTGGACAGTGTTCCCGAGTATGACATTTATGGTTTCCTTTGGCCTGCAGTTGCGTGCATACATATATGCTCTTGTACCTACACATATAAAAATGAAATATAAGAGGAAGCACATTAGAATTCCTCTTAAATTAATGATTTTTCTACAAACATAGAAAAGTTGTATTTAAAAAATTAGAGCTTGATGGTGCCAAACAAGCCAGTGACAGGTGACAGGTTTTTTGGTTTTGTTTCTGTTACCACTTGTTCGGGATAAAGAACTTGTAGCCTAGGAAATGGGAACCAGTCATGATGTGCTGTTTGGGTAGTTTTGAAAAGAAGAATACGCTAATAGTGTAATGGGAAAGAATAGACACAAAGATAAAGGTGTTGTATATCTCTATCTATGGAAAGTTATTGTTAGTTTAATATTTTAATTGTTTTCCTTTTAGATTTTGAACCCACCACCATCGCCTGCCACAGAGCGATCTCATTATACCATGGAATTTGGTTATTCTTCCAACAGTCCTTCCACACATAGGTCCTACAGGTAAGACACACACATTTTCTGTATTCCATTTGTGAGNNTACTAGGCCTCAAATGAACAGACCATAATCACCAAAGAAAGAATNGAATGTCTTGGCAAGACTTGACGTTGTCCACCCCCGAATCTTTTCTTTTTCATTTTATATTTTAAAAGAGAGTTACAGAGCTTTTAGAGTAATGCAGTTGAGGACTGGGCAAGACAGGTCAGAGTTGTGGGAGCTTGCACGCTACAGGAGTGTGGAGCACAGATATTGAAAGAAATCAGAAGGAGGTTGGTCCACATTTACATGTGTCACTGTGACCTGGAATGAAAGATTTGCTATGTAGTTAGTTGCAAGGATTAAACAAGTCTCACTAAAGTGAATGAAGTATATTTGTAAGTCGCAGCAGGAAGTGATGCCTCTGTGCTAATTGTGAGTGTGTTGAGTATGTCTACTGTTGTCGTGTCTCACTCTTCCATCCTGTTCAAACGCCAGCAGAAACCTGCATGCTGTGCCTGTGGTCTTCAGTGCCTCTTACCATTTGGATGATGTTTCCTTTCAGTTTGACCTGGTCTGACTTTGCAGTGATGGAAATAAAATGGAAACTGTCTACCCAAATCAATTAAGACTGAGATAGGGTTGGCTCCAACATGATTGTTTCCGTGAATTATTGTAAGATTTCTTTTCATGTCACAGTTTTGTTCTATAATGCCAAAACAAAAGCAGAGGCCTGAAAATTAAAATTAAAATTAAAAAACAAGACCAGAACCTAAAATTTCATTTAAAAAAAACTTACTTAATTCAGCTTGAATAAAACATTAGGCAAAGTATACAACTGCTTTAAATCATTTCCCATGTCTAAAGTAGGCTCCAAATCTATGTCAAACTTTTTATCAATTCCTGTGATTTTGCCTAAGCTGAGATTTAACAGAATTTTGTCAATCAACTTTCTTTTTCTTCTTCTTTATTATGAGACTAGACATTTTTAGCCTTTTAAATTTTAATCCAGAAAATCTCCCCAGACTTTGGCACCTGTTTGGACAGAAAGATGAAACAAAACAAAAGTGCTGTGATAATATCCTGTCAGCACTGATGGTAAAAGTCCCAGGAACCTGCTCGGGGAGGGGGGGCCTGTGGGGCAAGGCTGAGTGACAGCAGAAGCGTAGGTGCTATGTCACTAGGAAGTTTATGAATTCCCCCTCAGTTATTCTTGCTCTTGCCCCTTGTCTTGCAGTCATTGTATTTTAGAGACAGTTTATGCATGGATCTTTAGGATAAGTATGAAATAAGATAAGCTTGGCTATACATAGATTAAAANTTGTAGGAAATCATACACAGACAAGTCAGTGTTTTAGGTCAGCTTACTTACGTTCATGAGTGTCTTCCTCTTCAGATCGCTTTTCTTAGATAACCATGTTACAAATTTACTAACTATAGATTATTTGAAAAGGTATATAAACAAGTGTAGATAGATATTAAACTCTTATACTATGTTAGAAAGTTCACTGACCCCTTGGGCATTTAAAATTGATCATTTTGATACTCAGTTGAAACTGCACTTAGGACAGTATTCCTGATCACAAAGAAATCAAAACTACTACTTCCAAGTTAGAATAGTTTCCCTTTGCAAATAGTAACAGTAATGGGGTAGATCTGGCTAGAAGTTCAGCCTGGATTGTGGAATATTTTACTTTTAAAAGAAATGAAGTCTTTAGACATCATTAACTTACCTATCAGGAAAATTATGAAATGACCAAAGAGTTTTGAGCAAGAGTAGACTGTGTGAAGCTGTGGGAACTTCTGAGATCTGTGAGTGTGAGGTGTGTAACAGGTGGGTCAAGGCTGGAGTTGAGCAGTAGACCATTTGCTCTGTGTGGGCAAAGCCCTGGGTTCAATCCCTAGCATTGGAGGAAAAATGGAACAGTTTTTTGCCAAATGAGTCAATAAGAAAACTCTTGAGTTGGTTTGTTTTTATTCTTTTAGTTTTNAATATGATTTTAGGAGTCAAACCCAGGGCCTTGTTTATAGCACATACACTTAAATTTACCTCAAGGTAGAAGAGCACATTTGGGGCTCGATCGAGTTCCTCTCTGCTATCCAACTCCATCCGTTTTTACTTGCCTCTAGTTACATTTTACTTGCAAATAAGAAACTACAAAGGTCTTCCTTTGTTAGTGTGCCATTGCCTCTTCATTTATGCCAATTAAAAGTAGTGGCTTTTTGGTTATGGTGGTGGTACTGGGGATTAAACCCATGGCCTCACTGCACATGCCAGGCAAGGGCTACCCATCCATACAGATTTGAACTGCAGTAGCTCATAGCTTTCAGACTAAATTTATATCTGTTTCTCTGATTTCTGATGCAGAATATTGTTCCATAAAACTAACTGTGCTTCTCTTTATTTTTTCCATGTACTAGCTACAGGCCTTATAGCTACCGGCACTTTGCACCACCCACTACACCCTGCAGCACTGATGTCTGTGACAGTGACTATGCCCCCAGTCGGAGAATGACCTCAGTGGCAACAGCCAAGGGCTACACCAGTGACTTGAACTATGACTCAGAACCTGTGCCCCCACCACCCACACCCCGAAGCCAGTACTTGTCAGCNGAGGAGAACTATGAAAGCTGCCCCCCTTCTCCATATACTGAGAGGAGTTACTCCCACCACCTCTACCCACCACCTCCCTCCCCCTGCACGGACTCCTCCTGAGGAGGGGCCCTCCTCCTCTGACTGCCTCCACCGGGAAATGTAAATACACATCTGGTTGAGATCTGGAGGGGGGGAGGGAGCTATAAAGAAGAGTGAGGCAGACCCTGTACAGTTAACATTATAAAGTGGGTGGGGTACTGGAGATATTTGTACAGAAGAAAAGGATATTTATATATTTTCTTAAAAGAGCAGATTTGCTGCTTGTGCCATAAAAGTTTGTATAAAATATAAATTTGTACTAAAAGTTTTATTTTTGCAAACTAAATACACAAAGCATGCCTTAAACCCAGTGAAGTGACTGAGCACAAAGGAAACAGGGATAACAGAGGCAACACTGACCGGANTGTCTGGGTTTTAATGATACCAAAAACTAAAGAAAAAGAAGAAAGTAATACCATCTCAGAGTGGCAAACTTGGAAGTAGCCAAATCGCCTTCAGATTAACTAACATTTGAGGGCGAACAAGTTAAGAAACCATGAAAGAAAAAAATTGTAGTACTAACTTTGGACAAAGGGCTTTGTTTTCTCTAGGAATCCAACAATTTTCTTAAGGAAAATAGATACTTATACAATCCGTTTGGAGTGTTGCTGATGTAGGAGATGAAGTGTCTATTGCAGGATGCTGTGGAGCTGGTAAGAGCCCACGCCTCTGTCCCAGTTCTTGGTAACACTAGCTGCTTTCACCTTGCTGCCTCCCCAGCAACTTGTAGGCCGTTCTGCCAAGAGCCATGATTTAGTCAAGCTTTTTAATCTGAGGAATTGACTAAATGGAATTTACTCAACAAAGGATTGATTTCAGTTTATCTACTATGTTTGTTTACCATTTGGCTGAACTTTTAAGTTGTAGGCTGTTTTTGCATAATCAAAAGTTAACCATATTATTGGTCTTCCATGATTGTTTTAATGCTCATTAAAGTGTCTTTTTACAACATATAGACAATGCTTAAAAATCACAAATCTGTTATATTCTTGTAAATTAGTTTTGTATCCTTGCAGCATACAATATCACAGTGTGAAATCATTTTATGTATATTTTTTGAGTAAAACATTTAAATGCTCTGGTTAGAAACAGTCTATTTAAAAAGAAGGGTGTTATTAGGTTTCCCCTATATTAACTGTTTGTGACATTTTCACTTTCTGTGGACCAGCTTTTCTCAGAGTAAGTCTACAAGCATACCTCTGTTAGTGTGGTGTGAGGTACCTTCTTGTTGTGCACTGTGAATGTTTGTTTGCACACACTCGGCAGTCTGTTCTTACAGTCACCTGCGTTTCTATGTGTGTTCTCTCTTATCCCATTATGGATTAAGATAATTTCACAAACGTAACAGCGGGGATTAAATGAGAAGACTCACTGTAAACTTCTCAGCTGCAGGAACTTGAGTGGTGGAGACTAATAGAAGTCTCTTCTGTAACATGCCTGACCTGCCATCATGATGGTCCTGAGCTGCTACCTCTTTCGCTGTCAGGGCTGACCTGTGGGATGACCTTAGCTAACACTGCTCTGCCGCTGTGCCAGACATTAGTCTCCTGCTTTTTTCACATGTATCTAGCACTCCTCTGCTAAAGTTGAACTGTTTTTAAGCTAGTGTGCTTTTACCTTAGCAGGTGTTGATTACTATATTTTAAAATTATATGTTGATGTGAGGCTTCTCTGGATTTTAGAGCCTAAGCGAAAACAATGAAAGAAATGATTCCAGAATTTTGGCAGAGTTTAAGTAACTTTAAAAAAACACATAAGTACATTTTTAAAGAGAAAAATAAACCTTTCAAGATAATGCTTATGTTGTTGGGGATAGCTCAGTCTGAATCAGGGGCACTTACCTTGCATATAAGTAAATGGCAGTCCATTGTGTCTTGCATTTCAGTCAGATAAGCATTTACTAAAACAAAGTGCTCAGAGTCTAAGAATGGACATTGAACTTGCCTTCTGTGACACACGGGGGCAGTTGATGTTTAAGTGCAGATGGAAATGTTAGCAATAACTGGGTATCAGTTAGAATTTGAGAATTCTATATGTTTACATTTTTAGTGTGCATCTTCATCTGGTGGGCTTCCCATGTAGAGACTTGCACTATAGTGAGCTAAGAAGGATGCTGCCTTGTTTCATCTCAGCCCAGGTGCTTGTGCTGTGATGGCAATGGCCTCTTCTTGCAAAATACTAAGTTGTGTGCCAATTTGTTGAAATGATTTGAAGGCAGTTCAGGTTAATCTTAGTATCCTCTTTCTGGGGCAGCTGAGTTGTGGTGANNATTTCTGAGAATACTTTTTAGTGAGATGCTTGTTAAACTTGGAAAGAGATAATGATACTCAAGTTACATGGACAGTTAAGTTTAAGTAAACTATGTCATAATAATTGAACATAAGAAAAACAAGAAGGAGAAATAAACTTATGAAAAAACAAATTGGGAAAATAGGAAACTTTTAAATTAGGATGTATCTAATTATTTAAGAGGAAACGTGACTAAAATTTGATTAGATTCCATAGTTATTTTGAACTTGTATTTTAAAGTATGCCAATTCACTGATAGGAGAGTGCATGTGGTGAGCTTTGGTGTAGCTTGCTTTTGTACACTGCAGCAAGCTTTTCTGCATTGAAGTCTTGTAAAACTAGGACTCAAATTTGACTCCTTTGGAGCCGTAGTCTTCTNACTAAGGCCCGAAGAGTTCTTGTTTAGGTCAGGTAAATGGCACAGTCACAGAAAAGGTATAGAATTGGTTGGTAGAATATTTCTAGTATTTTTCTTTTTTTAAATTTTACAATGTTTTTGGCAATGCACACTAACTTGTAAAACTAGTCATCTATCTTAGGTAACAGTTAGTCTGGGGGGAAGCGTTTTTTGTCTCACTGTAAAGGCCCATCAGTGAACATTTTTTTTAATTCATNGCTATGCTTACCTCACCAGTTAATTAAATGTTTTTAGTGACCAGGATGGCTTTCTGCAAGTAAGCCTGCTTCTCTGCAAGCTTCAGAAACAAAAGTCTTGTTTCGTTCACCCCCAGTATACCCTGCTTTTAGTGACTGTGCAGTGCTCGTGTGTAACCCATGTGACTTTATAGAATTACANACCGATTTCTTACTCAGAATTAGACTGTAGATAGGAGTATGGATATCAGTTGGTTAGTAATATTTTAAGAATTCACAAATGAGAGCCATGCACAAGTGTGGGTGTGGACTGAGTCCTAAACAAGTTTATCATCAACATTAGTTAAAATATCAGAATCCCTTTTAATTTCCTGGGGTTTCCTTATCCCAGGCCTAAAACAGGCCATGAGAAGAGGTTAGGTCATCTGGGATGGCATTGCTTTGTAATAGTGTCAAGATTTAGCTTTTGAAATCCTCAGGTTTTAAAGTCAAGGACTTTGGGCCTCAAGTACAAAATTGCACATTTGTGACTTAGTGACAGCACTGTGGCTGTGTATTCTCAGTATCTTTCTCTGACTGTGCANCTCATTGAATTCAGCTTACACNTGAGTAGAGGGGGGAGGTGGATGCTCAGGTTTATCTTAGTGACTTAGAATCAAATTACTGACTCTGTCCCCACCCTTCTTCAACGGAAGGGAGCTTTATCATTTTTGTTTTATCATTTTCACAGACATTTATAAACCATTCTTAATTTTATTCCTAGGGAATTTTTAGAATTACAGACTGATTTATTGTACTCAGAAGCAGAGTATGGGCCCAACATATACTAATCATTGGATTTTCATCATCACTTAGTGTTTGCCCCAAGTCAACACCAAAGAGTTATAGACAGCATGCTTTTGCTTAACTGTCCATTTGAGCTTTGTCTGTTTATCCATTAAATATAGGAAAGGTGAGGGGGTGGTATAGCTATATATCCATGTGGATATNTATCTATATCCAAGCCTAAATATGAATATTAAGAGGAAAGTAAAGCAAGGAGAATGATTCCATCAGAGTTTGTTGATGGGAGGCTGGAGAAAGAGGATACGAGAGGCTGAACTGGACTGGCCTCGTTGCAAGTGAAGGATCTGGTGCTGCTTTCAGATGTTTGTCCTTTATGAGTCTAAACTTTTTCTTAAGCTTTAAATCTTTGTCATTGTCTTAAAGTCAGCTGGTGTTTCTTGTACATCGACTTTGGTACGATGGTGCTTTGCAAGGATGTATTTATATTATAATGGCCAACATTTGGTCAGCCCTTGTCCACTTATTCACTTCCCCCTTTTTGTAAAATAAGTGCTTTAATTATAAATTGTATAAAGGTACCTTGTATAAACCCCCTTTTGATTATTACAATAAGCTGAATTGTAACAAATGAAATGTTGATTTTTATAATAAAACAATGGAAAAATCAGTGAAAAAATGGAACTGTCATTTCTTTACACCAAGAAATAATGAAGATGGTTGTGCTTTGTGTGATTAACATGGCTATATTTCAGATAACAGCAAATGCAGCTTTGATGCAATTTGTATGAAGAACTGAGAAGGACTGTTGACTAGTTCAGGGCTGAAGCACCTGTGCATAGAAACGTCGAGAACTACAGGCTTTTCAGCACTGCCTTGTTCTCGTTGATGACTGTGAGCGATGCCTTTCCCCTCCTAAACTAGCCTTAAAGTGGTGTTGCTTTTCCTGGTGTGGAGCCCAGGGTGATGTTGCCATGAGAGATTTGTGGAGCTAAACCATGAGAATGTCTGTACCAGGTCCCACCAAGTCTCACTTTGCTGGTGTGATGGAAAGTGGCAGTTTAAGTTGAAGCCACCTTCTAGTGTAAGGTCGTATCAGATGCTTTTGAGTTGATCTTGAGAGAATTTTTTCTTGCATTAATATCTTTATTATGGCATAATGCAGTACTTTATATAGTAATTCATTTGAATGTAAAAACATTTCATGTACAACTGCAGGAAAAATAATATACAGATAGCTTGAACATATAAACAGGTTATAATTCAAAAGTCCAGAGTTATTTGAAACTGGAAAATATTTTCTCTGTAGAAAGTAGTAAAAATGATAACATTTCCCAATAAGCCCTTTTAAGCCAAATAATAGCTAAATTATACATATAAATATTGATTGGATTCTGGGATACAGAAGAAACCTATCTTCATCTGTTCAGAGAGCTATGTTTCACTTAAGTTGTGTAAGTGAGATTCCTATTCATCTTCCCCCTCACTGTTTGATTTATGGCAGACATTTTTCTATAGGCTAATCTATAATCTGAAAAGATTTTAGCCTCCCCTCCTGAAAGTACAGCAAGCATATCCTTTCATCAGCTTGATATGGTACAAATTCTTATTCTAATAGTGAAATGTTTCACTAAAGCATGCGTAGTGATTGGACAAAACCAAAACTTCTTATAAGCCACACTCATCCTAGGGTCCTCCCTGCTGGGTAGCCTCCCTGGAGCCGTGGGTTGCAGTCTGATTGTCCTTTGCTTTGTATCTAATATCCATGTATAAGTGAGTATATACCATGTTTGTCCTTCTGAGTCTGGGTTACCTCACTCAGTATGATATTTTCTAGTTCTATCCATTTGCTTGCAAATTTCATGATGTCATTGTTTTTCTCTGCTGAGTAGTACTCCATTGTGTATATGTACCACATTTTCTTCATCCATTCTTCAGTTGATGGGCATCTAGGTTGTTTCCAGGTTCTGGCTATTACATAATGCTGCTATGAACATAGTTGAGCGTGTATCTTTGTGGTATGATTGAGCATTCCATATTGAGCATTTGCCCAAGAGTGGTATAGCTGGGTCTTGAGGAAGATTGATTCCCAGTATTCTAAGAAACCACCATATTGCTTTCCAAAGTGGCTGTATAAGTTTACACTCCCACCAACAGTGGAGGAGTGTTTCCCTTGCTCCACATCCTCTCCAACATAGACTGTCATCAGTGTTTTTGATCATAGCCATTCTGACAGGTGTAAGGTGGTATCTCAGAGTCATTTTGATTTGCATTTCTCTGGTGACTAAGGATGTTGAGCAATACCTTAAATGTCTTTCAGCCATTTGAGATTCTTCTTTCCAGAATTCTCTGTTTAGCTCTGTAGCCCATAGTCTTGTCTCCACTTTTCCCTTATGAGGAAGGAGAAAAGCTCAACCCATAGGTCACACCGTTTCCAGTAGAAGGGAGGGAAGAGCCACAGCTTTACTTAAACTTGATATGGTCTCAAGAATGGTGAAAAGCCATGTGTATCTTTGGCCTCCTTTTCCCAAATAGGCTTTTGGTGACATTTATACAGTTCNTTTAATTTGAATTTATTTCCTTGGATGTATAGCTTGTGCAGTTTCTGTAAACTTAACTCAGGATGAATTGTGGCCAGTGCTGTCTCTGTCATTTACATCATTATGCAGTCTACACATTGGCATCATTCTTGGAAGTTCTACTTGAGATTTGCTTTTGCAAATTCAGATTTAGTCAAAGCAGAAAATCAATCTTCCCCCATACAAAGGCTAAAATGAAGGGTAATTTTATTAAAATCTGGCCAGCATTTACTATGCACCAGACACTATGCTGAGTCCTCCCATTACCACACTCAAAAGGAATCAACTAATTGATGAATAAACTTGATAGGAAATGCCTTTTGGAGGANGGAATTCTCTGCTGTAAAATTTTTATTAAAAACAGGTTGTCAGTGCAGAGAAAAATAAGACTGGGACCTAGATTCTGCTGTTGTATCATGGGTTGTTGTCTCAGTTACTTTTCTATTGCTGTGCTAAGACACTGAGACCAAGTCAAGTTAGAGAAGAGTTTTTTGGGGGCTCACAGTTCCAGAGGGTGAGTCCATGGTCATCATGACGGGGAGCATGGCATCAAGCATGTAGATGTGGTGCTGGAGCAGTAACTGAGAACTTTTGTCTTGATCCACAAGCACAGGGCACACTGGGAATGGCTTGGAATTTTGAAATCTCATAGCCTGCTCCCAGTGACACATGTCCACCCCTAATCCTTCCCCTGTAGTTCCATCATCTGGGACTGAGTATTCAAATATGTGAGCCTATGAGGGCCATTCTTACTCAAACCATCACAATTATTAAGCCATGTGTGAACACATTTATATTTTAGATTTTCTTCACTTTGGGGAGGATGGTGGTTCTTCATTTGTTTTGTGACAGGCTCATAGACCAGGCAGACTTTGAACTCAGGTCCACCTGCATCTGTCTCCTGAGTACTGAATTAAAAGTATGCACCATCGAGCCTGTACTGGCATGCCTGGCTCCTAAGCATACCTTAGTTTCTTTTCCATAAATGTTTTCATTATCATTCAGTTTATAACTTTCTGGTTTTCTTTGAATAATGAATCACACAAAAGTATGCTTAATTTCTAAATATTTTGGGAATTTCCCAATTTTTTGTTATTTTAAAATTCAATTTCATAAAGGTCAGATTTAATCCTTTTAAATTTTTTGAGACTTGTTTTCTAGGCCAGACTGGTGATGGCAGTGGATGTTTCCAGAGCTCTTGAAGAGAATGTGTACTCTGCTGTTGGTGGGTCTAGCTTTCTGAAAGTCAGTGGGATAGCTCATGTCTTCTATATCATGATAGGTTTCTATCTACTGTTACTGAAAAAAGTTGTCATCTCTCAACCAACATCGCTGTGGCGCTACGTGTTTCATCTTTTCTGTTAGTTTCTTCCTACACAAAATAGACTTGTTACATTCTTATAACTGTTCACCCTTTAGCATTATGCAATGCTTTTCTGTCCCTGTATTCTTTGACTTGAAGTCTGCTTGTCTGATAGTAATATACCCGCCACACAGCTTTCTTGTTACTCCTATATGCTTTTCTGACCTTTCACTTTCAGCCTTTTTTTGTGTCTAGATTCAAAAATTAAAGATACATAAATAGCTGTTGAGATGGCTCAGCAGGTAAAGGCACTCTTGCTGCCAAGTCTGAGGACCCGAGTTTGACCAACATGGAGAGAACCAACTCCCCTGATTGTCATACTCATTAAATAAATGNAAATAAAAATACTAGCCCCACATGTTTTAATGGAGTCTTTATTCTTTTGTTTGTGTTTGTATGCTTGTTTTGAGACTGGCTCTCACTATGTAGCCTAGGCTGCCTTGGAGCCCACTATGTAGATCAGGCTGGCCTCAAACTCAGAGATCTGCTTGCCTCAGCCGAGTGCTGGGATTTTTTGTTTGTTTGTTTTGATTTTCGAGAGAGTTTCTCTTCGTCTCGCTGGCTGCCCTGGAACTTGCTCTGTTGTTTCTTCCCTTTAGAGGAAATGCTTGGCCATTTCTCTAGCAGATGTCATTATTGTGCCTCTGCCTACCATTTCTCTCCCCCTCTCCCTCCCTTTTTCTCTCTTTCTTTCCCAAGCCCTCCTCACTTCTGAGACAGGGCCTCACTTTGTAATTTAGGTTGTAACTTACTACATAGTCCAGGCTGCCCTGGAACTCAAATCTTTCTGCTTTCACTTCCTGAGTGTGGCTACAAGTGTGTTTCATCATGCCCAGCTTTAGTCTAGTGGGTCTCAACCTCCCTAATGCTGCAACCCTTTAATATAGTTAGTTCCTCATGTTGTGGGGACCCCAACCATAAAATTACTTCTGTTGCTGCTTAATAACTGTAATTTTGCTACAGTTATGAATAGTAATGTAAATCTGGTGTTCAGGATATCTGTATGTGTCTGTGTGTTTGTCCTTTCTTTCCCTCATTACCCCAGTTAGGTCAGTCCTTGAGGAAGTGCAGAGCTCAGCACCATGCAAGCTTGAGGACCAGAGTTTGGGTCCTCAGAACCCACATAAATGCTGGGTGGTCCTGGTGTCACCTGTAATTCTGGTGCTTGGATCCGGCTTACTAGGCAGACTAACTGTATTGGTGAGCTATGGGTTTAATTGTGAGACCCTGTTTCAGTGAATAAGACAGAAGACTGTGTCAACCTCGCCCTCCACACACATGTATTCACTTGCCTATGCATCCACACACATGCAAACACACAGAACACACCACACATATTTGCAAAAAAAAGCCTGTCCAAAGGCTAGCAAGATGATTCAGCCAGTAAAAGTGCCTGCTGCCCAAGCATGGCAATCTGAGTTCAATCCCTGGATCCATGGTGGAAGCAGAGAACTGACTCCTAAAATGTCCTTTCGCCTCCCCATATGTGCTGTGACACTCACCTGCACTCTCATTCCCACACCCAATATAATAAAGTAAAGTTGAAAGTTCTCTGTTCAAGTCTTTGCTTTCAATTCTGTGGAATCTACCCAGAAATATAATTGCTATGTTTTACACTAACTCTGTTTTTAATTTCTTGAGTAGTTATTCTACTGTTTCCAAAGCTCTACCCCTATTGGAGGAGCTAACAGTTGATGGCTGCTAAGGGAGGGGGAGTTACCACTGTAGATAGTGCATGCCTCAGTGGGTGGCCACATACCCATGAGTATCACTAATTGGATTCAGGGGCTTAATAATAATNATTATATAAGTACACATACATATATATGTGTATACATAGATGTGAACATCACTGTGTAGTCAAAGATGCCCTTGAATGTATGATCCTCCTGCCTCAGCCTCCTGTCTGCTACCACACCCAGCTTCTACCTTCTGTTTAAACTCAGATCTACCACCTGCTTTTGCTTCCCAAGTGCTGAGATTTAAGATGTGTACCACTATGCCTTGCCTCCATATATCTTTTTGATGTGTTGAAAATATTTTAATTTTCNTGTTTGTACAATGTGTGTGTGTGCACACGTGTGTGCATATGCATGTGTGTGTGTGTTCAGATGCATGTGTGCTACAATGTGCATGTGGAGGTCAGACAACCTTGGGTGTTGGTCTTCATGATCCNCATTGTTTTAAGATAGGGTCTCTGTTGACGAAAGTTTGTCCAGTTCCCCCGCCCGGCTCCCACGGCCGCTTAGACCCAAATAAACACACAGAGGCTTATATCATTTTTAAACTATGGCTCTGG
>LZPO01044842.1:10358-41379 GCA_001675575.1 Neotoma lepida | reverse complement strand
CTTTCTTTTGTACTGGTGAGGATCAAACCCATTGCCTTCACTGCTAAGTATACACTCTATCACTGGGCTACGCAGCCAGCTCCTGATGACTCTCCTTAACTGTTGGAGCCCACCTAGGTTTTTCCTAGTGGCTTTTCTCAGCAGGTCTGCATAGAGAGGATGATTGGACCACAGGTCTGAGTACCAGGTGTCTGGAATGGTCTGCACTTGGCTGTGCTGNGGGAGGTCTTTTGCTCCACCCCTTGGCATTCCTTTAAAAGCCCTTTGGCAGAGACAGTCAGGGCCCGATGGATTAGGATCCAGGCCCTCTTGAGGCTGTCCTGTGTTTTCTACCTGTTTCTCTCCCCTCCTAATTTCTATCTAATATTTCCTGCTGCTCCACTTCCTTGTTTCTCTCCCTCTTTCTCTTTCTCCTTTCCTCCAATCTCTTGTTTTCCTCTCCATTCCCTATCCTTGCTTCCTTCATTCCTCTCACCCTGCCCCCCCCACACACTGGGGATTGAACCCAGGGCCTACCTATAGCATGCCAAACACACACTGTACTGAGCTGCATCCCTCACCAATCCTTTTCTCATCTCCACCCCCTCAGTGGTCAGGGAAGGAGGGCAGCAGAGAGATGCGATCTTGAGAGGAAGAAAGAGGAACTGAAATACTGTTGAGAGATCTAACCTCCTTTCAGAATTGGTCAGGCAGCTTGAATTTGAGGGTAGTTAGCACACTTCACAGTTCTCACACCTGCTGCAGATGCGGAACACAGAAAGGAGCAGAGGTTTGCGCTAAGTGGGGTGCCACTGAGGACAATGGCAGGCTTTTCAGCTCCAGGGGGAATGGATGCCACACTTCCTTGTGAGAGCCAGGAGACCAGCCTATGAGCAAGACCCAGGGACACGCTGGTCATACCTAAAGCCGACTCAAGTGTCCTGCTGGCCCTGGAACATTCTTGTGGAAAGAAGCTCAAGGATAATGAGAGAGAGCACCAGTCCTCCTAAGACTAACCTTGGCCAGTCAGCAGTGAAAGTTCAAAGTTGGCCTGATGTCAATCTTGAACAATTTGTGGGAGGTCTCAGAGACTAGAGATCAAAGATGGAGGAAGGGCTGGGGCATGGAGGGAAGGAAGCTGACGTGATTGATTCAGCTCATCAAGAGTAGATGCAAGTTCAAGCGCTTGTTTTTCAGCTTGTGTCACAAGGTCTCTGTTGAGGTCTCAGCAGCAATGACAGAATACTGTGAGCCTGCATCCCTGTGTGAAGATCAGCCCTACATCCTGTCAGCATCAAGGAGTGAGAGCAAGTGTCCCCTGCCCTCACCTGACCAGCAGCAATGACAGAATTGCATTCTATTGCTGCAGAGTTGGTGAAAAAGAAATGGCATCCACTGAACCATTTGTCTCACCAGCTCCTCATTTCCTGCTTCCTCTGACCCTTTGCCCCACTCCCCTGACATGCCCTTTGGGAGCTCAGTAAATATTTGTGGACCAAGAAGATCATTGCTAAAAATATGTTCCAATTGACGGGACTTGTCTCTTGCCACTTGAGTGTTCTAACTCCATGAGAACTGATTCCCAGATGTGTTCCCTTTGTCTTAATAAAATCTTATTGCCCATCTTTTATTAGAGTAGAGAAGGTGTGTGTGTGTGGTGTGTATGTGTGTGTGTGCATGTGGTGTGTATGTGTGTATGAGTGTGGTGTATATGTGTGTGTGTGAGTGTGTATGTGTTTGGTGTGTGTGGTGAGTATGTGTACTCGTGCATGCATGGGTGCATGTGCACACATGAGTGTGTCTGTGTGTGTGTGTGTGTGTGTGTGTGTGTGTGTGTGTATGTGTGTGTGTGTTAAGGTCTCACTATGTAGTCCAGGCTTGTCCCAAACTCACATTCTTCCTGCCTGGGCCTCCTAAGTGCAGACATGTGCACAGTGCCCTGCTGAGAGAATTCATTTTCTTAATGGGTTACACTTACCCATCCACCATTCTGCTGGATCCACGGGGAGAAGTACTCTTTTAGGTACTTGGTTCCAAAGCCCAGCATCCTATTCATTGGGTGGTTGTCGATGGCTGTGAGCTTGGCTATGGCATCTATGGCAAGGGCAGCCTTAAAGCCCTGAGCTTTGACTTCCGATTCTCCTCTGGTGTCTACACCCCTCAGGAACAGGTTTGTGATGGTCTTGAACACTGAGTAGGACAGCCCATCCTGGAAGCTGCTCATCAAAGCCTTGTCTTTCCTTATCTGTGTATGAGAGGAGAAGCAATTAGGAGGCCTGTGGAAGACCACTCTTGCACTCAAAAGCCCAGGTAAAAAGACCTTAGATTGCAGTTTCAACTATGACACAGCGTCCTACAGAGTCAAGTGGAGCCAGGTACCTGCTCTATGGATCCCTTTCATTGGTACAAGTAAGGACAAAACTGAAAATCTTATTCAACATTCAGGTACTTCCCAAACACCAAGGATGGAAAGGTGTCATGGATGACTGAGACCCAGGTGCTTACCCATGGGCCCACAGTCTAGTGGGAATGGCTAACAGTGCTGTGTACTTTTCAAGAGGCAGGCTTATGGNTGAGATCTGAAACCCAGTAATGTCTTAGGGTGTACAGGCTGACCTACCCCTCACTGGCAGTGCAATCTTGGGGATACTACTCATTTTTTCACATCTATTTATTTCACCTCTAAACTAGCATACAGTGTTAGGCATGAAGGTGGAGTTCTGGGGGCACAATGGAGCCAGGGAAGACTCCCTACATGTATTTGTTTACTAAAAATACATGAGAGAGAGATGGGGACGCTAGTGAGATGGCTCAGTGGGTACTTGCTGCCAAGCCTAAGTCTGACCCCCAGGATCCTTGGTTGGAAGGAGNACGCAGGCTCCCTGCCCGTTCTCTGACCTCTGTGTATTCCATGGCACATGTACCATCCCAGTCCACATGAATAAACAAATAAATGTAAAAAAAAATCCACCGATTCCTTTCCCATTATTCTACTCAATTGACTTCACCTCCCACCTCTTCCTTGAACCCAGATCTCTGTGGACCTGCTGCTTGAGTTCTGTATGCACAATGCTATAAACTTCCTGTTTCCTCTGAGGCCCACCCTGCCCCTGCCACTGATCCGAAAGCTCACACAATCCACTCCCTTCTCTTTAGCCCAGTATCTCTGGTTTTCACGACACCTTCCCTAGGCCTTTTATGCCCTTTGGTCATGATTTTCTGGGCACGTGTCTGGCAAGGAGAGGACTGTGGTCATGCCGAGACTGCCATTTTATTCTGCTTTTCCCTTCTGCAGAAGCCCACACGCATTGTCCCTGGACTCGACTTCCTCCCAACAGGTTCTAACCGCAAAAGAAGAATGTATAAGCTAGATCCTGGTGGACAGACCCCAGAGATAGGGGATAGTCTATGGACACAAAAGAAAATGCCTTCTGGCTGCACTATGGGCTTATTGACTTATGACACTTATGACACTTATGCACAGTGTCACACGGGGACAGCTGTCTCACTTTCTAAGGAGAAGTGTGGGTCTCCACTTCTCCACTTACGGGTTCCCTAAGTTTCACTGGCCTGCCTCTCTGGGTGAATTGCTAAGACAGACTTTAAGCAGGAACAGTCCAGCAACTGTATGGGGGATTTCAGAGAGGACCCCGGTCTTTGAGCAACTATGAGACACATAGCCAGGCTGCTGGGCAATTGCAAACATCCAGATTCCCCTGAGGTTCAGTTACATGAGAAGGAGGTTGATAAATGGATGCAGCAAATTTTCCTTTTTCCAATGTCTTTTCTTACAATAACACAGTTGCATTTCTAGTTTCCAGAAATTCCAAGGAGGCTCCAGAAGATTTACTTATGTTTTCCAAAGTGATTCATTTTTGAGATGCTGCCAGCATGAAGATGCAGACTCCAAGGGAAATAAAATTTAGGACCAAGTGGAAGCCAGGACTCTGGAGAGGGCGAGGGTCAGAGCCTGGTGCACAATTCCATTGTCCTGCCCTCGAGCGTGGGCGCAGACAGGAATCACATCAGCTCCAGGAGCTTCATACCTCTCTTCCCAGCTGATCCCCCGAGTATTTCAGCAGCTCAACAATTTTGCTTATTATTTCGTCTTCTCCATCTGTCAGGGGAGAGGGAAATTCCAGTTATTTCTTTTAAGACAGGCACAAAATAATGTTTCCTTCCAGTGGCAATGCTTGCAGCTTGGTTAGGGATGGAGAAGGAAGCAAGCATTCAAACCCTTAGCTGATAAATCTCACCATCCAAGACTTCTCCAGTGCCAGCCCCTGTTTCCTTTGCTCAGTCCCTCCTTCCCCTCCCGATTCTCACTGAGAAACTTACCACCTATTTACTAGATGAATACTGTTGAAGACATCAGTTCCACTATACGTAATCCCGTCCATGAAGATACTTAGGAGACATTTCCCTCTTACTTTTACTTTCTTTTGCCACTAAGCAATAGCTACACCCTACCCCCAGTCCACCTGCTGGGGGTCAAAGCCAGAGTCTCATGTTTTCTAGGCGGATGCTCCACCACTGAGCTGCACACCCACTGCTTTTTCTTGTTTCCAGGTTACTCCTCAGCAGATGGGACTTCTGTTAAATATAAATCCCCTCTGTGTGCGTGTCTATGTGCATGTGGAGGAGACAAGGGTCGATGCTGGGCGTCCTCTTGGATCAGTTTTTGAGACAGGAGCTCTTACTGAGCTAGAGCTCAGCTGGACTGACTGGCCAGACAGCCCCAGATTCCCTTTTCTGTGCCATTCCTGTCAGGTTGCACAGGCTGGCACATGTCACTGTGCACAGCTTTGTACGGAGCTGAGGATCTGAACTCAATCTCTGAGCATAGAGAACACCTTACCAGCTGAGCCAACTTCCCAGCCCCATAAATCCCACATCTGATCGTGTTTCTACCTTTGTCAGAAAGCATGGAGTCAAATTTACAGCCCAAATGTGGAGTGACATTTTCCTGGCCTGCATTTGGGGGCCAATCTCATTCTTAAGTCCTTTTTATTTTCCTATGTATTTTTTTACAATATTTTTAAACTTGGTTGATTTTTATGTGATTAAAATTTATACCCTGTATTCCATGTCTCCACAACAAGGTGGGGTACATGGGAATAAAATGAGCAAATTCCTGAGTTTCCCAGGATGAAATGGCAGTTGGATAAAAAGTGGCTATTGTTGGCATGGACTATGATGGCTTTTTTTCACAACTTGCTACTTAGTAAACATAACGGTGAAAATAATCATTACTGCAGAACAGAATCCAAACAGAGAAATGTCAGTTACCGAGGGAATCAGTTTCTGACTCGCAGCCCAGTCTCTGAAGCAACACGGGCCCCACATGTTTATCTTGGCTGGAGGGAAGGGAGGCCAGGGATTAATGTAGCAAAGCCGGAGAAGGTACAGGGAGGAGGAGCAGAACCAGGAGAGTGATAACCTAGGACTCAAGGCCTGAGAGAAAACAGGCCTAAATCTCCATAGCCCTGGGCCCTTTCTCTGCTTCAGTCTCTCCAGGAAAGCTGCTTGTGCTGGAGTCCTGGATTCCTCCCGAATGCAGGGGAGGGGTGCCTTGGCTTTAGCTTGTCTGAAGATATCACTTTCCACCTCCCAGGCACACTTGGGATGGCCACAAAGCCCCCGCTCTTTCTTTTTGGCACGTGTGGAAGGCTCCTCGCTCAGANCCCTGTGGCAGTTTTTAGTTTCAGATTTACAGCAGGCAGTGGATAAAGCCACAGCTCGGTTTCAGGGTCTGAGATACACTGAGGCCTTTGTGGGGGAGGACTTTTGCTTTGTCCTTCACGATGCTACAGACCCAGGAGCCACTTTGTCACCGTCCTTATACCCTCTACTAGAGGTTGGGGAGAGAGAGCTCAGAGGAAGGGAAATGGTGAAGGACAGCAGAACCTTTCTTCTCTCTTCTGTTTTGCTCTCTGAGCCTAGGCTTTCCATGTGGCCTCTAGAATCTGTAGTAGCCACCGCTATCGTGTGGGGCAGTGACTGACCTAATCTAATTCTCACTTTTTCAGCGGACCTGGTATTGCTAGATCAAATATGAATTGTTCCTCACAGGCTTATGATTTGAGTGCCTGTCCTCAACTGTTGGTACTATTTGGGAGGTTGTGGAGGTTTTAGGAGCTGGGGCCCAACTGGAGGAAGCAGGTCACTGAGGGTGGGCCTGAGGTATATTATTAGGACCGGTCTCTTCTGGCTTTCTGTGTTTCCTGGTTGACTGCGGAATGAACCACTGCCCTCTGCTATACCCCACTGCCATGTTCTTCTGCTTAAATACATGTGGTCTAGCAAACATGGATGGAACCTTCTGAAACTGTTAGCCAAAATAAAGATTTTCTCCCTTAAGTTGCTTCTGGTAGGCATTTTTTTTTCTCACAATGGCAAGAAAAATAACTAACACATTGGGTGTCTGACAGCCCTGGGTGTTTCCCACGAATCCTGGGTTCATTGATACTCCAACTCTACGCACGACCGTTATAACATGCTTAGAGCTGACATTTCCTCCTCTCCCTCCACAGGAGACTTTTCTTCCTACTTAGCAGTGAGCTGATGTGTTAATTCAACATGCTCATGGCATCTCTGATGTCTTAAGCTAGAGCTCAAGGTCTCTATCATGTTGCTGTGAAGCAGGCTGAAATTCCCAATGCACAGAGCCCTGAGCTGCATACATACATGCCCATACACTTCTATCTGGCACGTGCTCAACCCAACACACTCAACAAGGAAAGCTTACCTTTCTTAGAATCGCAAGTTCTAGCGCCTTCAAATCTTAAGTACAGAACCTCTGGGATACTCTCTTTGAACTTGTAGCCTCCTCCCTGGCTGTGGCTATCTTCTGGTGGTGGCCAGGAGTAAACAATTTCAGCCACACGGTTAGCGATACAAGCAACTTTGGGGTCCACAGCTGAAACAAGAAAAGAACTGCTCAGAGGGTAGCCCCAGAACTGGGGCTGCTGCATGGGCTACCCAGTTGCTTAGGATGAAGAGGCCAGCTTAGCATGAGAGGACTATGTCTGTGTTTGAGGTGGGGGGCATTCCTCAGAAGGGACTAGCAATTCCCCAGTAGAGGCTGGAATGAGGGGGCATTATACAGCTACCCTTCCACACCCTCATCTTTTCCCCCTTGCCAAGGAACACTAAAGGGGAGTGATGGCACAGAATGCTTGTGGTACTTTTATTTTTATTCTTTTAAATTTGTTTATGTTTGGGGACACCCTTTATGCCTTGGAGAGGTGGCGTCTCAGTGCACAGGAGAGTGTTCAATAGTTTGATACTCCTTGATCTTATAGCCACAACTTTCCTCCTTTATGTTTAATAGAAAACATTCAAGCTATGCTTATAGGTAAACATGGTTGCATAGACACAGCTGGATGTGGTCCACATCTGTATCTCAGCACTAAGATGCCAGGGTTGCAGGATCACAAGTCCCAGGCCAGCCTGAGCTACAAAGTAAGACTCTATCTCAGAAGAAAAAGTGCATGAAGGTACAACTCATCCTTCATGAACTTGTAATCCAGGAAGTGATGTATCATGTGTTCCCACTTGGGGCTGGAAGGTTTANATAGCATCCACTCCCTTATTGTTATTGCCAATCTGATGCTAGCCAGCTTTATGTCTGCTTGAGGAAAGCGTGGTGGAACGGGCAGGTACATGGTTGACTTGTTGGGTAGTAAGTCTGTCATTGGTTTTCCACCAATCACTTCACTGTAGGAACTTGAGGTGGCTCTGTGTATGGTGCCAAATGGAGCAGCTGTGTCGAATCACACAGTGCTTGGAGATTGTTCAATCATTCGCAAGACTTAATAATGGGAAGTGGGCCAAGAGGTCGAGGTCAGCCTAGGCTACATATTGAGGCCCTGTCTCAAATAGTAAGTAAATAAATACACAAATATATACATAAAGTGAGCCAAATATCTAGAAAGAAAGCCATCTCTGTCTTTCTCTCTCTCTTTTTTTTTTGCTTAAAATGGAGATGTGATGTCTAGATATGCATGAAACTATGTCCTATGGTCATGTACATAGTAATATATGGTTATTCAGCCTCAGATACAATTTGGCCAATAAATCCACTCTCTGTTTGAGCTGCAACTTTTATTCTTAATCTCACCTGAAAGTTATTTTTTCTTCACTTATCTCCCCTTAAAAGGGGGGAGGGTGATATGAGCAGTTTCTTTTGAAAATATGTGTGTATGTGTGGGGGGAAGCCAAGTGATACTTCTGCTGTGCCATTTACTCCAGGAAATGAGGAATGAAGACTATAGAAATGTCCTGTCTCCCTGTGCAGGCCACAGTGACCCACAAAGCCAGGTGACCGGGCACCCCAGGCTCCCAGCTCTGATAGCTGCTGCCTGTGTTGGGAAGGATGAGGCAGGAGAAGAAGACACCGAGCAGCTCCTCACTCTTGGCACCGCTGCAGGCGCAGCCATCCTGAGATTTAGGGAGTAGATGCTTTGATTTGCTCAGAGAGTTAAACAAACCTGGGAAGATAGATGGTCTCTGTGTGGTCCAGGCTGCGTCTGCTCCAGCAATGCCCCTCCAGAAATTCTCACTGCCCCTTCAGTGATAGGTTCTGCATATCCTCTGGACCCTGGGTCCTCATGGCCTAACTGAACTATAAGTTCCCTTGGCCGCAGAATGGTACGAGCCATTCACACGTGGGACCTACTCCAAAAACTAAGGATGACAGCAACACTTTAAAACTGAGCCGTTACTGCCATCTGTTGACTGATTATGGACACCCATCGAACCTGGCAGGAAGGGACCCTGCTGAGGTGGGAGTGGGTGGGAAGATGGAAAGTGCTTCTGCTCAGGTCTGTGGGTGGAGTAAGCCCTCAGTCATAGTGTCTTGNTCAACACAATTCATTTTTTCCTAACAAGGGAAGACTATCAGTTTTTTTTAAACAATTTTATTTTTATTTTATGTGTTTTGCCTGGTGTGTCTGTGTGTTAGATCTTTTAGAACTGGGATTACAGACAACTGTGAGCTGCCATGTGGGTGCTGGGAATTGAATTTTGGTCTTCTGGCAAAGCAGCCAGTGCTCTTAACCACTTAGTCTTTTTTCCAGCCCCTTTATCCGATTTTTTTTAAAGGTGGTTCACATTTGTTTTTCTTTTTAGAAAACCTTTCTTTTTAAAAAGACTTAACTTATGTATTTTGTGTATAATGGTGTTTTGTCTGCATGTACATCTGCACACCAGAAGAGGGCATCAAATCCTATGGGATTATAGTAAGACTTCTGTGAGCCACCATGTGGGTGCTGGGAATTGAACTCAGGACCTCTGGAAGAGCAGCCAGTGCTCTTAACCTCTGAGCCATCTCTCCAGCCTGGTGTTTACATTCTGAAAAGTATTTTGTTTGCTTTCTTTTTCAAGATGGTCTTGCAGTAAGCTGGCCTCTAACTTACTATATTGCCCAGGATGGCCTAGAATTGGCCATTTTTTTCCTCTCAAAACCTGATGACTGCAGGTATGAGCCACCATGCTCAACTGAAAAGCTATTTGCTTGTATCTATTTGCCTGCCCACCCTCCCTCCCTCCCTCCCTCCTTCTCACCCTCCCTCTCTCTCTTCCTCCCACCTTCCTCATTCTTGTTATCCCTTTCACACCCCTTCCTACTTCCTCTGTCCTCTCCCTTCCCCTTCTTTCCCTTCTCTTTCATTTGGTCTTTGTTTGTTTGTTTTTTGAGACAGGATCTCATGTAGCTCAGGCTAGCCTCCAACTCACTATATAGTCAAGGCTGGCCATGAACCTTTGAAACTCCTGTCTCTATCTCCTGAATGCCGGAATCATGGGCTTTTCTCCTTGATCTTCCCATCAACCGTAAGAAGTAGGGAAGGGTATGATCTCCCCAATATACAGGTGTAAACACAGTCCCCAGGGTCTCCAGAGGTCAGGAGAAGGTGCCTAAGAGAAGGTGTCTGGCTAAGGTGCCTTCCTTTGTGCTCCTCTCTAAGCAAACTTATTTATAGTCACAGAGCCGGAAAACCTCTGCAGCCACCATTCACACCCACCTCCTTCCTTTCTTGGGAAAAGTGGGTGGTTATGATCAAGGTTAATGAAGTGTGAAGTCCAGGCCTGTCTTCAGTAGGTAGGAGGAGGCAGACCACTCAGCACACACATGGAAGGAGGTGGGTGTGAGGACTAGTCCTCAGCAAACCTACCTTCAATCTCCAGGCGCTGCTCCACATTGGAAAAAGACCTGGCCCAGTGCTGGCTGTGGAGGCCCTGACGCTCTACCACGAAGGGGCCCTGAACACCCTGAGTACGGACCTCCTTTGGGGAGCTCGGTGGGCCTTCTTCCTTCTCTGTTGCTCTGAAGAATGTTCTCCAAGAAGACTTCTTCTTGCCAAGGCTTATGTGCTTTTCACTGGAGGGGGAGCTTCTACAAGGCAATGACACCTGTGTCCATGAATCAGTTGACCAAGTCCCCAGTGCTTTCTGGGACAAACTCCTTGTTCTGGAGAGCTTGGGTGAGAAAACAGCTGGGGTGCTCTTGAAGACATGGTGTCTGGCATAGAAGGCCAGGATTTTGAACTCTAGGCTGTTTGGGTCATCATCCTCCAAGGGGATGTCTTCCAGGTCACTCACACTGGTGCTGCACATGTTGAGTCTGGAATGACAAATGGCACATGTTGTTCTACNTGTGGGGGCATTTGCTTTGCAAATTCAGAGAAAGCCTGGGGAAGAACCGAGAAAACATCCTTCGGTTCAGATCCCACATTGCTAGGACAGCCAGGAGTAACCAGTGTCGGAAAAGCCACTGCGTTACTGGGACAGGAATAGACAGAAGNATAGAAAATGCCAGGTAATGATAGAATAAAAGCTCTAATGGAGGTGAAGTCAGCTGGGGATGTGGAGCAGGGACAAGCCAGCTTCAAATGGAGAAGCACATGAAGGCAACTGAAAGACAGAAGAGTTGGGCTGGGGATGCACACTCAACTTTAAAACCGCATGGGCCTAGAACAGACTCATGGGTACGTGCTTGAAGGCTACTGACAATGGTACAACACAAGCATCTGACGGCCAGGGCTTGTACCATGTAGCCCAGGCTGGCCCCAAACTCACTAAGTATGAAATTATTCAGGGAAAATAAGTTAAAAGGCAGTTGTGGCCAGACTTTGGTGGCCTTAGACCACCAAGCTGAGGGGTCTCTGCTTCTTCTGTGAGTCCTTTCAGTGGAGTCCAAGGCTGTGGGGGGATGGGGAGGGGGCAACTCAGGAGGTAGAAATAAATACATGCCCTCAGCTTTCCTCTCTGTCCCTGCTTGTCTGGTTTCTTTCCTGTAATTGGCTCTCTGTTAAGCTGTCACTGGGTAAGAGCTCCAGTATTTATTTGTTTATTTTATGAAACTGAAAGGCACCAATGGACGTAGTGGGGAGCTTGTTCGTGCTCAGGTAGGAGAGGACATGATCGCATACATGATTTAGAAAGAACACCTCAAGCCTGAAAAGAGGTGCAAGTGGCTTGATCATCTTTATTTCCATCCAGGTAACTAACTATATGGACAGAGAGGATGGACCCTGCTCCATTTCCCTTGCTGAGGCTGTCACAGAATTAGCCCCTTCTGGTTTCCTGCTAGCATATCTTCACGTTGGCTGAGCATTTGCTTTGCTGTATGCTAAGGACTATGCTTCCCTTTTCATCCCAGATGCCAGAAAGCCTGATCTTCCTCTTCTCATTTCATTCAAAATTCAGCCATGGGCACATCCTCCAACAGCTTGCACTTTGTGTCTAATGGCCTTGAGTTCAAATCTTGCCCAAACCAGTGACTAGTTTTGCATCCTAGGGAAAATCACATTATGTCTCTGACCCTGAGCTTTCTGTAGACAGACTAGAAATTATAACAGCCATTGGTGTGTGTGTGTGTGTGTGTGTGTGTGTGGCACTATGAGTGTAGAAGACAATGCATGGGAAGTCTTGGCATAATACCTTGCTCAAAGGTGGTGGCTATCGGGCTGGTAAGATTGCTCAGTGAGTACAGTACTTGATGTACAAGGCTTGCCACCTTATCTTGATCCCCAGAACCCACATGGTGGAAAGAGAGAACTGATTCCATACAGTTGTCCTCTGACCTCCACTTATGCCCTGTGGCATGTGTACGCACATTATACACACACAATAATGATAAATAATATAGGTGTACATATAAACATCTATATGTATGCCTATATGCATGTATATAAAGTGGTAGCTATGCCAGGCATGGTGGCTTGTGCTCAACACTCAGGAGTCTGAGGCAGAAAGATTGCAAATTCAGGCCAGCTACTATTTTATTCTTCTTCTGTCATGTGCACATCAGACAATGACAAGGACATGTTTTGAAAACATGTCACTAGGCAACCTTGTGCAGACAGTGTATACTGATAAAAGCTAAGAGGGGTATCATAATTGGTGATATAATTTCAAGGGATGATCCTTATATCTTGTATTAGGCCATTGCTGACCAAAATGTCATTGTGTGGTACAGGACTGTGTAACTTTTCCTGCCTCTGTCCTTGGTGGGGCTCTTAGCCATGTTTCCTTCTCTCACTGGTCCTTTGGGTTTTTGCCCTGAAAGCTGAAGATGCTGTAATCATAAACAAGCTATAGTGATCTTTTTTTTTTTTTCTTCAAGACAGGGTTTCTCACAGGTAGTTTTGCGCCTTTTTCCTGGAACTCACTCGGTGGCCCAGGCTGGCCTTGAACTCACAGAGATCTGCCTGCCTCTGTCTCCCGAGTGCTGGGATTAAAGGTGTGCGCCACCATCGCCTGGCCTATAATGATCTTAATGGAATCCACTGGCACATCCTTCCATTTCTTTCCACTATACCCTGTCACGCCAAGACCAACCTACAAAGGAACAGGATAGAACCCGCAGACAGGGATTGAAGCTGTGGGATATGGTACAGATGGGGATAGAACCTGCAGACAGGTATTGAAGAGGTAGGACGTGATTCAGACAGGGCTAGAACCTGTAGACAGGGATTGAAGAGGTAGGATGTGGTACAGACAGATTGGACTCATGGCCCTGGTCTGACAGCTTCAAACTCACTTCATCATTGAGCAACTCAATCTCTTTGGTCCTTGTTTTCCATATAGACTGAGGATCAAGGGTCAAGGATATAGCTCAGTGACAGTATGCTCGCCTAACATGCACACGGCCCTGTGTTCTCAGTACTGTAATAAAATAACCAACCAACCAACCAACCAACCAACCAACCAACCAACCAACCAACCAACCATTCTTGTCTAGACTGAGAATGCTTTCTAACTCCCCTACCTTGGCTTTGATATTTGAAGGAGGGATAGGACTCCAGTACCTCCACAGGCACATGCTTCCTGTTCCTGAGGTGGTATCCCTGCTTTATTTAGAAGAGGACCAGCTTCACGACCAGGCCCATGGCCTAGCTAGGCAATTTCTAGTGGAAGGTAGCTACAAATTGCAGGGTGGTTGGGCCAAAAAGTCAGGCAAAGATTGAGGAGCAGAAGTGGCTTTCCCAGGGCAGCTACGGGCAGACTTGTAAAACTCAACACTTGCTGAACAGTCATGTTTATACACCCCCTCCTGGGTCCACAAAGCAGCCTCTGGTAACTGGATGTGCTCAAGTACTCGGGGAGTGCAGCACACAGGGGATCCTAACTAGCCACCTTCCTCCCTTTCTGTTTCTTCACATTCTGGGCCAATTCTTATGCTTTGGCACTCTGTCTTTCCTCAACTGCTCTAATTGCACACTCATTATGCCTGAGGTCTAGGGCTCTGTCAGGAGACACTTAGCTGTCTGGAGGACATGATTCTTGCTACTTCCTCATTACTGTTCCTTCTCTGCCTATAAAGTCAATCTGTCCATTCTTCCAATCTGTCCAATCTGTCCATACATAGGCCTTCTCACTGGTCGCTGGTTCTTCCCACTCACCCACCCATCTCTCATCTGTCCTACATCCCTTCTCCATGTCCCCTACCACCTCAGCTCCTCTGTTCTCTTCAGAGCACCATCATGTCTCACTTGGACCCAGAGTGAGATCCTCCCTTCTCCTCCTGGTTATCCCCCAACCCAGGTTCTACCCAGGAGCCAAATGACCTCTTAAGACTNTACATCTTAGAGCCTGCCCACATGGCTCAGTCACAAAAGCACCAGCCGTACAATCTTAACTACATGAATTTGCTCCCCAGACCCCACATGAAAAGTCCAATGTGGCATATGTATGCAGTGACAAGATGAGAGCTAGAGATTGGAGTCACCTGAAAGATGCCTGTCGTGGTTAGGGTTACTATTGCTATGATGACACACCATAAAAGCAACTTGGGGATGAAAGGGTTTATTCAGCTTTATGCTTCCATATCACAGTTCATCATCAAAGGAAATCAGGACAGGAACTGAAGCACGGCAGGAACCTGGAGGCAGAAGCCATAAAAAGAGCTGCTTACTGGCTTGCTCCTCATGGCTTGCTCAGCTGCTTTCTTATAGAACCCAGGACCACCAGCCCAGGGGTAGCACCACCCACAATGGGCTGTGCCCTCCTTTATCAATCATTAATTAAGAAAATGCCTTGCAGGCTTACCTACAGCCCAATCTTATGGAGGCATTTTCTTAGTNGAGGTTCCCTCCTCTCTGATGACTCTAGCTTATGTCAAGTTGACACAAAAAATGAGCCAGTACAGTGGCTCATGGGCCAAATGGCCTGAGAGATCCTGCCTCAAAACAAGGTAGAAGGAGAGAACTCCCCAAAGTCATTGTCTTACCTCCACACTTGCGTTGCAGTGGTATGTGCATCCCATCCCCACCCCCAGAGTATGACTTCAAACCTGAATCATATCAATAGCTCCTGGACTCAAGGACCAATCGCCCATTGCTAAAGCTAAGATGAGCATTCTGTGCCATTATTTGTGATAAAAAAAAACTATGATATGATGAAAAAAATTAGATCTTACAGAGACAGCTCAGCTCTTAAAAGCACTTACTGCTCTTGCGGAGGACCTGGGTTCAGTTTTTGGCTCTCACATGGCGGTTTTCAACCATTTGTAATTCTAATTCCAGGGGATCTGATACCCTGTACTGGCCCCACAGGTTCCTGTTTATATGTGGTGCACATAAACTCATAAGCTCACACACACACAAAAGAAAAAAAATTAAATCAGATTTTAATCTGGTCAAGTCTCTAGATCTAACGCCAGTTTACAGGGAGTATAGGAGGCAGAAGCCCAATGACCATGAGGAAGCAATGATCTAAATGCAGAATGTGGTCAATGCTACAAGATAAATGCAGATGAGTGTGTGGTGCAAGCCTATAATCCCACCTACTCAGGAGGATGAGGCAGGAGAATTGCAAACTTGAGACTAAGCAAGGCTACATAGAAAGACTCTGTTTCAAAAAGAAAGAATGAGGCAATGGGCCAGTTTTCTTAACAGATCTATGGAGTTCATACACACACAAACACATACCAAAGTAAGGAGAGCGTTACAGACTAAAGACACTTAAACACATCCCTCAGATGCAGTGAGTGGTCCTCCTTTAGATTTGAATTCAAACANATTTATAAAGATGCAGATGATGTGAGGCAGTGAGGGTGATCTGAAGATGATGCTTACATTACATGGCATTGAGTTGTGTCTCTAAGTATTTGTGCTCTGTATGCAAATCCGGTAAGAGTATTTACAGTGAAGGACATGACAGCTAATCTTCATTGTCACCTGACTGGATTTAGAATCACCTGGAGACACTTCTGGCCATGTCTGTGAGGGCCTTTCTAGAGAGGTTTAACTGAGGAACGGATACCCATTCTGAATGTGGATAGTACTATCCCGTGGACTGGATAGAAAGGAAAGAAGAGGCTGAGCTGACACTGGCCTTCATCTCTCTCCAATTCCTGGCAAAAGACAGTGTGACCAGCCACCGGAAGCTCCTGCCACCACAGCTACAGCCACTCTCCCTGCCAGGCCTTCCCTAAGTGTGAGCCCAAATAGACCCTCCCTTCCCTAAGTTGCTTCTGCCAAGTATTTTGTCCCAACAACAAGAAGAGTAATCGATACAGGTAGGAAGAGTGGAGCTTTGCCTAGCTTTCCCAGCACCTAGAATAGCGCTCGACAGCTTGCAGGTGCTCAACAAATGTGAAGAGTGAATGGATGGATGGATGGATGAATGAAAAGACTGACAGATGAAATATGAGGTAATTGTGGAATATGAATTTGGGCAGTTTGTTTGATAAATTACAAATAAATGTTACTATAACTATGTGTTAAACATTATAAATTAAACTAAAATACAACTTGCTTATCTAAAGTTCAAATGCAACTGAAGGTCTTGTATTTGCTGAATCTGACCACACCATGAATAAGAGACACTGCTGAGAAATCNTGAGACCCAATGGATGAAGCGTTGGGACTGCAACTGAGGCAAGCAAAAGAATAGCCAGGAAGTATGGCCACAGTGGGGTCTTCAGTCATGGTGGGTGAGCCTGTGACTCGGGTGAGAATGAGCCCAGATTTCTCAGGGGAGGGTTTTGGAAGCTTCCTTTTAAATTGGGTGGTTTGGGTCAGGTGTGGTAGGGCATTCAGCTAACCCCAACACTCAGGAGGCAGAGGCAGGTGGATCTGTGAGAGTTCCAGGCCAGTTTGGTCTCACAGAGAGACCCCATCTAAAACTAAAAACAAACAAACAAACTGGGCAGCTCAGGACAGGCAGTCTTGTCCCATAAGTGCTTCATCTGAGGACAGGACAATGAGGGAGCCCCGAGCCTCCATGAGAGATTTTCATGGTCTTTAACAAAACCCAAGTGTCTCGGTGCATTATGGAATACAGAAGTAGGCTTCAAACTGCAGCTGTGCATATGTGCTGTTCAGGAGAGGAAGGATCCGACTTCTTTGAGAAACAGGTTCCTAAATGGCTGACTCAGGAGTCATGTCTGAAGTGGGGGAAACCACTGAGCTGAGGAGGGAATCTGAAGTCCTTCCACTTTGTAAAAGGGGAGACCTGTATCTGGCAGGTTAGACTACCTGGAGGGCTTAGGTCAACTAACAGAAGGTAAGCTAAGCAGAAGAAGGATGACGGTCAGGGCACCATGGCTGCAGACAGACAGAAGGAAGACAGGGTTCTGTGGTGGGAGCTTGGAATGCATGTGGCAAAGAGAACATGTGGAGACAGAACAGACAGCTTGAGGCCAGCCTGGACTGCAGGGAAGGTAAGATTTTGAGAGAGTGTGTGTATATGATCAAAATAATTGCATAAATGTGTGAAATTCTCAAAGATTAGGAAAATGAAGGTTTTTAAGGTTTGAAAAGGTATAGGTTTTTCTTTACACTGACCCTTAATTAAAGGTGACCTATCTACCACAAAGCTGAAAGCTTGGTCTTATTTTAAAGCAGTAAAAGTTTGATGCTATTCATTCTCAGTGATCCCTAGTGACCTTTCTACTTAATAGAAAGTGCTCCAACTTCTGCTATCTGTTTTCAGTGATCCCTAGTGACCCTTCTGCTTAATAGAAGGCGCCCCAACTTCTGGACCATAGAAACACAAATGGTAAATTTTGTGTTTGTGAAGTCCCAAGAGCTACTTCAGAGGCCTTATGTTAATTTGGGGATTCAGGGACACACCCTCTCTCTTACTCTGCAACTATAGCTTCTGCCTGGTCAAGGCCACATTCTCAAAGGCAAATGCAGTAGCTTCCTTGGTCTCTTTCCCTTCCCGAGGGTGTCCCTGAGCATCCTCTGAAAGACAGTTACTTGGTATGTTGGTGCTCTTCTGGGAGGACCAGGCTACAGCGGCCACCCAGACCCTACTGAGTGGCAGTCACATGGAGAAGTTTCCCAGTCTGTGGACTGTGACTGTGTTGGTGAAGGTGAGAGTTTACTTCCCTCCCTGAGGCAGGTGGGTGAGCGCTCAGAGGAAGTAGCAGGAACATTTCACTGTTCCTTGAGAGGCCTCCCCAGCCTTGTTTTTGGGTTCAGCTGCAGGTGGAACCTCACCTGGTTTGCCTCACTTCTGCTTGCCTTGGAGGGGAGAACCAGGGAGAACCCACAAGCCTGAGTGTAACTCCGTACTAACACTCCTCTCAGGGAGGTCCCTAGGCTCAGCCACAAGCTCTATTATGCCTGGTCACCTTGAGCTGCTTCTTCAGCATCCTGTGTCCCTTTTGCCAGGTGGACTTTGTCTACACATCTCCCTCCCTGCTTTTCTCCAGACCTCTATGTGTCTCTGGTCTTTCTGCCCTCTCTGTCATCTCCAAGGATAAGACATATTTTTTAATTCTGAAGGTAAGATGAAGAACGAGATGAAATGTCTTAATTTCTCACAACAGAAGCTAAACACAGAGACAATGCCTTGGGCCTNTTTATCACACAGAAGGATGAAAGCCCTGACTGGGAAAATGAAGGCAGAGAACTTAGGGAGAAGAGTTTTCCTTGGGGAGTCTTTTAGGATTAGGCTGAACACCCAAGTTCCTGCAGAGTGCTCATGTTTCCAGGTTCAGTTGCAGGGGGTCCCATCCTGCACTCCAAAACCCTGCTTCAAGGTGGATTCATCTCTGAGGGCTCTGACCTGCTATTATGCCATTACACACCTTGTTATATTTACATCGAGAGAGAAGAGTGCAATTAAAAAGACCACAGTCAGCCATGAACTCTTTACCATTCAAACACCTCTGTAGACAAAAGGGAAATAAAAAGAGAATTAAAGGCACACACCTTTGATCCCAGTGCTGTGGAGGCAGAGGCAGGCAGATCTCTGAGTTCAGGCCAGCCTGGTCTACATAGAAAGTTCCAGGACAGCCAGGACTACATAAGGAGACCTTGTCTCAAAAGAGAGACAGAGAGAGAGANACACACACACATAGAGACACAGAGGGAGACAGAGAGACACAGAGACAGATAGAGACAGAGACAGAAAGACACACACAGAGAGAAACTTCATAACCTATCTTGCCCTTTTCTGGAAACCCCAAAGAACTAGCTTCTCAGTGTCACTTTGCATTCCAAGGCTCACATGGTAAGAACATTTGTTACAGGGGCCCATAGTTCCTGAGTTAAATGGCCTCTTTTGGCCAATGCAACCTGACTGTGAGCTCCACACTCATGTCCCCTGCTGTTGTTACCTGGTCTGCAAGCTGTCAGCCGGTCTCCTCTGACTGCAGGTCAGGTGTCAGGTGCTATTTGTACAGCTGCGTGTCTGAACGCGCAACTGAGAGGAAACTTCCTCTAGGTCTTGGCTTCTCACGACACAGCTCAGTGGCTGGAAGCTCACTGGCGCAGATTCCTCAGGTTTGGGACCAAGGCTGAGGAAAGAGGCTTAAGAAAGGAAGCCACTTCCTCATTAAGCTCCGCCTCCAGCTCTTTAACTGAAGGAGAGGCTGCCCTTTGCTCCAGTAATTTGACTCGAAAAGCACTTAGATAGCCTTTACCAAATACTTTCATAGCCCTTGGGCACAAATAGGTGGACCTGTCTTGATGGTTCTCTGCTTTGCATTTTATCAGTTTAGTCAGTGTTTACTGACCAGCTGATCTGCTGCAGGTATACAGCTAGTCTTTACAAAGACATCCTTTGCTTCCGTGCCTTGGAAAGGGTGCACTCTTACACCGAGGCATTTTCATGCAAGCGTCTGCAGTACGTTGTGACTGTCTTTTCATGTCTTTTCTCTTGAGCATTTCCCCTCCCGTTAGGCCCCTTTGTTCCTCTGGGTAGTTTTACTTCTACTTTCATGTCACATGCACATAATTATGGTTGAAAAAAAAATTGACTGTGTAGACATGCCACATTTCTCTGTTGTTGTACACCTAGGCTGGTTTGGGTTGCGTCACTTAGCTACTGCGAGCCGTGCTGTGACGATCAATGGGCAAGTGGCGCTGCGAAGTGTTGACCCTGAGTCCTTTGGGTATGCCAGGAGTGACCCAGCTGAGTCACCTGCTTGATCTATTTTAGCTCTTTGAGAAACCACCATGCTGACTTCCACAATGGCTGACTAGGTTAACATTCCTACCAACAGGGCACAAGAATTCCTTTTTGTCCGCATTCTAGCCCACATTTGTTATTTGTTTCCTTTTCTTTAAAAAAAAAAAAATTGGGGAAGGATTCTGCTTATTTTTATTTTACATGTATGGGCGTTTTTTGTTTTCTTAATGATTGTCATTCTGATTGGAGTAAGACAGAATTTAATTTTAATTTGTATTGCACTTGATGGCTAGTGAGGTTGAACTTTCTTCATATGTTTACTGGCCATTTGTATTTAATCTTTTAAAAACTGTTAATGTGGTTAGTCCACTTATTGGGGTATATAATTTCTTTTTTTAAAAAAATAAATATTATGTATACAGTCTTCTGCCTGCATGTATGCTTGGGCGCCAGAAGAGGGCACCAGATCTCATTATAGATGGTTGTGAGCCACCATGTGGATGCTGGGAATTGAACTCAGGACCTCTAAGGAAGATATCCATCCTCTGTATTGCTGACAAAGATTTCTCATTCTGTATACTATCTGCTCACTCACATAACTGTTTCCTTTGCTGTGTAGAAGCTTTGTAATTTCATGAGGTCCTATCTGTCAATTGAGGACATTATTTTCTGAGTGACTGGAGTCTATTCAGAAAGGCCTTGCTCAAGCCTGTATCTTGAGATGGTTTTCCTATTTTTTCTTCTAACAGTTTCATAACTCACATTAGGGATTTGAATTCATTTGGAGTTGACTTTTCCAGAGTGAGAGATAAGAATCGAGCTTCATTCTTCAACATGTGGATAAGCCAGTTTTCTCAGCACTGTTTGTTGAAGATGCTATCTTTTCTCCAATGTGTAGTTTTGGAATCTTTGTGAAAAAACAGATGGCTGTAGCTGTGTGGACTTCTATCTGCAGCTCCTACTCCATTTGACTGGTTGGCATGTTAGGTTCTGTGTTAGTATTATACTGTTTTTGTTACTCTGGTTCTGCAGTATAACTGAAATCAGGTATACTGAGGCCTCGAGAATTCTTTTACCTCAGGATTTCTTTAGCTATCTGTGTGTCTTTGTGCCTCCATGTGCATTTTAAGATTTTTTTCCTATTTATGAGAATGATACCGGAATTTTGGGGGGAATATATTAAATTTGAAGCCATTCTCACAATATTAATTCTTCTAATCCATGAGTATGGGGGCAGTTTTGTCTTTTGGTGTCTTTTTAAATTTCTTTCTTGAATTTTTAAAGCTTTAATTATTGAGGTCTTTATCTTGGTTAGGATTATTTTAATTTTTTTTTATTTTGAAGCAATTTTTAATGGAATTGTTTTTCCTGACTCCTTTCTCAGCATTTATATTGGTATATAGAAAGGTTACTGATTTATGAATGATAATTTTGTATCCTATTGCTGAAAACTGAAAACTGAAAACATTTATATGATCTATAAGTTTCACGGTGGAGTCTCTAGGGTCTCATGTCTAGGCTCTTATCTGCAAATAAGGAAGGACACTTTGACTTCTTGCTTTTCTATTGGTATCAATTATATTTCCTTCTCTTGTCTTATAGCTAAGTCTTTAAACACAATATTAAGTAAGAGGAGAAAGTAGGCATCCGTGTCTTATTCCTGACTTAAGTAGAACACTTTGAATTTTTTCCCATTTAGTATAATGTTAGCTATAGATTTGACATTTAGCTCCTTAATTATGTTGAGATGTGTTCCTTCTATTCCTAGTCTCTTTGGAGCTTTTATTATGAAGGGATATTGTATTTTATTAAACACTCTTTCTGCATCTATTGAGACTATTATGTGATTTCTGTCCTTGAGTCCATTTATGTGATGTATTACATCTATTGATTTGCATATATTGAATCATCCTTGCATCTCTGGAATAAAGCCAACTTTATCATGTGAACAATTCTTTTTATTTTTTATTTTCTTTAATCTCATTTGCAAGTATTTTACTGAGTTTTTTTTACATCTAAGTTTAACAGGGAGATTGGTCTATAATTTTCTTTTGTTGTTGTTGTTGTGTACTTTGTGTGGTTTGGTATAAGGATTGTCAAGTCCAAAAGGAACTGGACAAATGACTATCTGTGGTGCCTGTTAGCATACCAAAGCACATGCTGGCCTCCAGGCTCACTGTACCCATGGCTCTTCCCAGCTCTTCCCCCCCCCCATCCTAAACTTCTCCAGCTCATGGGCTTCATTCACCGAGCTTCTCATTCCCAAATAACCCTGTCATTTCGGCTATGTACTCTTCTTTTGTCTTTCTCTTTTGTCCCTCTCTCTTGGTCTCCTTTACCCACACTCTCTTTCTCTTCCTCTCTTTCTGTCCCCATCTCTCTTTCCTCTCATGGCCCTGTCCAGTCTGCTGGCCATTTTCAGTCTACTGCTTTCTCTCCCTGCTCTGGATTCTTCCAGATGCCTCTGGCTGTACTCTTCCTCAAACCTACAATAAAAACCTACCCATCCACCATACCTTGGAGTGGTCATGTCCTCAGTTTATACAATAAAGGTTTCATAAAAAGAATTTGATAGTACTCTTTCCCCTCCTGTGTTATGGACTAGCCTGAGAAGCCTGGTGTGAATCCTTTAAAGTTCTGCTTAAACTCAGCAGTGAATCCATTTGGGCTTGGGTTTTTTGGTTTTTTTTTCTTGTTAAGAGGTTTTTGTTTTGTTTTGTTTTTAAATTTTATTACTGCCTCAATCTCATTGCTTGTTATAAAATCTGTTTAAACTGTTTATCTCATCTTAGTTTAATTTTGGTATGCCATATGAGTTCAGAAATCCATCCACATCTTTTAGATTTTCCAGTTTAGTTTTTAAATTATGTCCTCCCAATGAGTTTTTGCATTTCATTAGTATCTGTTGTAGTCTTTTCCTTTTCATCTCTATTTTTATTACTTTGAGGTTTTTTTTCTCTCTCATCTTTCTTTTTTGGTTAGTTTGACTAGGAGTTTGTCAATCTTATCTTTTCAAAGAGCTAACCCTTTGTTTCATTGATTCTTTATATCATTTTTTTCCTTGTTGTTTGTAGTTCATTAATTTCTGTTCTGATCTTAATTATTTCTTTCCATCTACTTATTTTGGATTTAACTTTTTGTTTTTCTAAGGCCCTAATATGTGTTGTTAAGTTATTTGAAGTTTCTGGGGGGAAGGTTGTTTTGTATTTTAGTATAAGTACTTATACATAGATTTGAGTATGTTGTCTTTTCATCTTTATTCAATTATAGGAATCTTTTTATTTCACTCTTGAGTTCTTTGATGACCCATTCATCATTCAGTAGTGCCATTGTTTAATTTCCATGTATTTGTGTATGTTCTATGGTCTCTCTTGCTGTTGAGTTCTAGTTTTATTTCGTTGTGGTCATATAAAATACAAGAAGTTNTTTCATTTTTCTCATACTTGTTAAGACTTGCTTTGTGCTCTAACATATGGTCTAGTTTAGAGAAAGCTCCACGGATGCTGGGAGCAATGTGTGTTCTACAGTGTTTGGATGAATGGTCTATAAATGTCTGTTATGTATGATGTTTCCTGTTTAGTTTTTTGTCAGTATGACCTGTTTACTGGTAAAGTCTGTCCATTGATCTATAATATGAAGTTACCCATTACTGTTGTGTGAGGATTAATGTGTGTCTTTACATCTATTAGTATTTATTTTATGAAATTGGGTGCACCCATGGTTAGTGCATGTATATTTAAAATTGAATTCTTTTTTGCTAGGTGGTAGTTTCTGACGATGTAAAAGACCAGATCAGACCAGATTAAAAACAGATAAATGCAGGTTTATTGGGCGTGGCTCCTGGGTGGGTTCACTCGTCCAAAAGAATGGGGCCAGAGAAGTTGTGCCCAGGCTAAGGTAGGGAGGTAATATAGACATTAGGCAAGGGGTGATGATGTGCCAGCCAGGAGCTGGGACTGTGCCCAAGTATGCTCAAAAGCTGGGTCCCTGGGCGAGTACTTGGGTGCCATTCCTTAGTTTATAGTTCTCTCACTCAGCAAGGTGGGATTGGGGTAAGTAGCGAAGATGGGGTTTTCTAGCTTGTGCAAGGGGAGCAGGGGTTCCAACCAAACATTGGGTTGTTCCTTTATTCAGTATATAGTGACTTTATCTCTTTTGACTTATTATATTAGTATTGTGTGTTTGTGTGAGTAAGGGTCTGAACATGCCACAGTGTACACATGGAGTCAGAGAACAACTCTCAGGAGCTGCTTCTTTCAGCCTTTTTTCTTCTCCTTTCTTTCTTTCTTTCTTTCTTTCTTTCTTTCTTTCTTTCTTTCTTTCTTTCTTTCTTCTTTCTTTCTTTCTTTCTTTCTTTCTTTCTTTCTTTCTTTCTTTCTTTCTTTCTTTCTCTCTCTCTCTCTCTCTCTCTCTCTTTCTTTCTTTCTTTCTTTCTTTCTTTCTTTCTTTCTTTCTTTCTTTCTTTCTTTCTTTCTTTCTCTTTCTTTTTTGGAGCAAGGTCTCTTTTGTTATTTCTGCCACTCTGGAAAATTCCAGTAACTGGTCTATGAACTTCTGGATGATTCTCCTGTGCCTGCCTCCNATCTCACTGTAGGAGAGCTGGGATTACAGTTGTGCTCCATGACATCAGGCTTTTTATGAATTCCAAAAATTTGACTCAGATCGTTGGCTTGTGTGGCAGGTGCTTTTACAAACTTCAATGGTCCCCTTTTGACTAATTTTGGTTTGAATTTTATCCTGTCAGATGTTAGAACGTACTTTTTCCCTAGTTCCATTTGCTTAAAATGCCTTTTCTGTCTTTTCACCCTAGGGTTGACTGTCTTTAATGGTGAGGCGTGTTTCTTTGAGATGAGTAGATCTTATTTTCAAATCCAATCTATTATTTTGTGTCTTTTGATTAGGAGGATTGAGACCATTAAGATTCAGAGTTATTATTGAAAGGTATGTATTCTTATCATTTCATTGGCTCTGTAGTGTTTGGTGTTTTCCTACTTCTCATTTGCTTAACTGCTGTTCTGGTCTGTTCTTTGGAGTAGCCTCATGAATATACCTTTCTCAGAAGGTTGAGTACCTTCTGTAGATTACTCTTGGTCATGAATTTCTTTAGTCTGTTTTTATCATTTTTTTCCTCCTTTAATTACAACAGATAGTTTTGCTGGGTATAGTATTCTGGGTTGCAGCTGCTGTCTGTCTAAGTTTTAAACACAATATTCTAAGGTCTCCTGCCTTTAAAAGTTGCTGTTGAGAAATCAGACATCATTCTAATGAAACTACTTTTGTATGCAACTTGGTTTTTCTCTCTTCACACTTCAATATACTTTCTTCTGTATATTGGGTTTTTTTTTCTTTTTTTTTGCTATAATATGACATAGGAAGTTTCTTTTATGGTCTTGTCTGTTTGTTTTAAAATATCTCTTCTATCTAGATAGGCATCTCTTTCTTTTTTTAACCATGATTTTACTGTGAATGTTTTATATTCCTTTAGCATGAAATTCTTTTCTTTTGACAGTGTCCTGTGAATCTCAACTGCTCTGTTGATATTCTATTATTTTTTCTTTGGCATTGACTGAACATCTTAACTTTTCCTCCTTGTCTTCCAACCTTGATATTCTGTCTTCCCTTTAGTTCTTCTTATTGATGCAACTTTCCACAGAAATTTCTAGTTTACTTACAGCAAGTTTTCTTTCTTTTCAGTAGTCCTATATCTTTATTAACTTCTACCTTAATATACTGGCCTGACTTGCTTATTCCATTTAGATGTTTGTGTTTCTTTGGAATTAATTCAAGAGTTTGTGTCTTTTTAAAATTTCTTTGATCATACACTCATTCTTTTGAGTTCTTTCTGTGAGATTTCATCTAATTCACTCTCATCAGATGTCATTACTGTGGAATTAATAATTTTTGGAGAGTCATGATGTCTTGGTTTTTCATATTTCTTGTATTCTTGCATTGGGACTTGCATGAAATCATTGGTTAAATTATTTTTTTCTTTCAAAATCCCTATTATTTCAGTGGAAGTGTTTGAAATATTCAAAAGGGATTAAATTGTGATAGAGTTGAGGTGTCATTTTCTTTGCTAGACTGGTGTTTGGGGTTCCAGGATCAATCCTTAGTACTCCTTTAGGAGTAGAGTACTGTCTGCTTGGTGGTTCCAGTCTTTCTTCTCTTGATGTTCCCTCCTGGGCTCTCAGATGCATGTCAGATCCCTGGGTAGCCTTTTGTGAAGTCAGGTCAGAGATGCTTTTCTTACCAGTAGACAGTTCTTCATGGGTTGGGTTATAATGCTGTTTTTGCCATTGAGTGGACTTCTGAGGGTTTGGGTCACATTTAACTGGCCCCCATTAGTGGGTGGTCTTTCATGGGTCAGATCATAGATGCTGGTCATCTCTGGGTGATCTTTCAGGAGTCTAGACATGAGTGCTGCCTGAAACCCTGGTCTCTCTTTTCCAGTGTTACCCATACTGCTTGGACCCTCTGTCAGTTTTTCCCCCCTGTAGACTCTGGCCCCAACCAGGTTTCCACCGGGCTGAATATTGTACAGTTCTGCTAAAAAAATTTTCCCCATGGTCTAGAGGAACTGTGCTGGCCAGGATTCAGTGTACAGTCCTATGACACTTATTCTGGGTTCCCAGAGAGTGTGGTTCTTAGGGGCTCCTAAGCCAGCTGTCAAGCTGCTGGCTCATCAGGGATTTTTTCAAAAGGGTGCCTCACTGATGCTGGTCAAGTGACAAGGACAGCAGGTGTTTCCAGCGTGTCTTCTCTCTCTGCTGCTCCTGTTTGCAACTTTCACCTACCTTCTTTCCCTCTCTCTCTTCTTCCCCTGCCCTTTAAAAAATATTACTGAGTTGAGTATACTGTGACGGTTTTCTTAGATGCTGAGAGAGAGCACGAAGAGAATTACAGGTTGTCTTACCCTGTAACTCTGTTCACTTTCTCTCACCAGACCTGCTGACCCCTCCAGTACAGATTCTGGGCTCCCCACACTTCTCTGTCCTCCCTTACATAGTTTTCTATATTTTTAAACATTTATTTTTATTTTATGTGCATTGGTGTTTTGCCTGCATGTGTGTTTATGTGAGGGTGTCAGGTCTTGGAGTTACAGACCGTTGTTAGCTGCCATGTGGGTGCTGGAAATTGAAACCAGGTCCTCTGGAAGAACAGTCAGTGCTCTTAACCACTGAGCCATCTCTCCAAGCCCCCTAGTTTTCTATTTTGCTGGCTTCAAAGTTGTACCTTTCGGCCATCGCTTACTTCATCTGATAGCTGTTAGTCACCTTCGCCCAGTTTACTCTAGTAGGTGGAGCCTATGTGTCATCCACCATTGTCCACATATGTAATCTTAACCATGCAGAGAGGAGGTGTCAGGATTCCTGTTTCCCAGAGGAGGTGGCAGNTNTAGAGGAGTTAGGGTTCCCCTCAGTTGATCCAAATCTTGGTCCTTCTGGCTTCATGCCAGATACATCATCTGTCCTGTGACCACAAAACACCCCGTTCAGGTGGGACCAGAAGGAAAGCATAAAAACATGAGTTTAACCCCAGTCATAGTAAAAGCTGCAAAACTGAATTTTAGACATGGCATGCCACTACTCTATGCATAGAATTCCCCATGTGTATGAAATAAGAAATAGTTAAATACGGTTTTAGTCTCTATCCAGATGCTTAACTGACATAGACATTTGTATTCATTCATGTGATCTGAAACTTGGAGCACGGCCGGTTGAAGTGTGAGATGAAGGAACTAGAAATAATCATAGGGGAATTAAGACTATTTTCATCAAACTTGGGGAAGAATTGGTCATTTAGATCTTAGGCTAACAGACCCAGGAGAGGTGAACAGATGGCATGATCATGGGAAATTCCAACTCTTGGTGTCCCAAAGTAAACTCTTACCAAGAAACTAATGTGATGTTCAGGAGTTTGGTCAATTGAGGGAATATTAAAGAAACAAAAGGAATTTGTTTTCTTCTTAACAAAAAAAAAAACCTTAAAATTATTGTTGTGGAAAATGAGATACTGAATACTTCTTTGAAAAATTCAAGAATAACAGAATGCATACAGGCAACAACTGAGTCACACAGCATAATTACAGCTGTCATTAGAGATCACCTGGGAAACAAAATGACTCTGGTTACAGGAACTATTCACCATACCCAATGGGCACCTCTTATTCCCAGCACTTTGGAGGTCGAGGCAAGAGGACCAGGTGAAGGAGGTCATCCTTGGTTAGAGCTATGTCTGAGGGCTCCTGGGCTACTGGAGTCTTCGTCACAAGAGAAAAAAACCAAAAACCAAAGGACAAACAAAAGAACAAAACCCTCCAAGCAAAAGATGTTGGAAAGGAAGCTAAGAGACAAGGGAGTGAGCTCTCCAAAGGACAGAGTCTGTCCACAGTCATGCTTGTGTCTCCCATGCCTAATAAGCTGGCGTATCATGGTGCCAGACTCAACACATTTTATGTATTAACAACCTGATACGAAAACTACTTTTCTCACAAAAAAGTATACATAAAGTTCTAAAAGTATATATACTGCTGTAGAAAACATGTAAAACCTAAAAAGTACATATAATCAAATAAAGGTGCTGCCCGGTGGTGGTGACTCACACCTTTAATCCCAGCACTCAGAAGCAGAGGCAGGCAGATCTCTGTGAGTTCAAGGCCAGCCAGGTCTACAAAGCGAGTTCCAGGAAGCCAGAGCTGTTACACAGAAAGACCCTGCCTCAAAATAAGTAAGTAAATAAATAAATAAATAAACATGCTTATGTCCTTCCTTCCTTCCTCTCTCCCTCCCTTCCTCCTTTCCTCTCTTCCTTCCTTCCTTTCTTCCTCTCTTTCTTTCCATAGCAAATATTGTTGAAATGTGGTATTTTCATTCTTCCTGTCATCTTGGTAACTAGTCCAGGCTTTGTTCTGTCTTTCTATATTGTTGGCCCTGGAGGGGCTTAGAAGATGCCACCTCACAACACACCACTTTGACATAGGTCATTCTGAGTTGAAAAACGATAGGCACAGGGCAGACTCTTCACCCTTCCTACTCTGTGAGGAAGGGCAGGAAGGTTCTCACAGAGCCCAATCTAGACTGATAACCCGAAGACAGCACCTCTTTAAAATGTGCTCTGCTCTTACCCTACCGTTGGCTGCCCTTGAAAGCCTAGAACCTTTTCCTTTGCCTGGCTACTTCCCTCCAAACTGATAGGTTTTATTTTTGTTGTTAAGATGCGATGTAAGCCCCCTGGATTCTTGTGGGTTTATATTGTTTTCTTTCTTCTTTCCTTCCTTTTAGCTTTTTGAGAAAGAGTCTTGCTGTGTAGGTCAGCTGGCTTTGAACTTGTGATCTTTCTGCTTTCCCTGTCTCATGTGCACCCCCAAATCCAGCTCGAACAGAGTTTACTCATCACCCAATTCTCCTGTAGTTTGTGTGTGCTGCATGTTTCATGAAACTTGTTTTTCTTTGGATAGTTAAATGTCTTTTTGTTTGTTTGTTTGTTTTGAGACAGGGTTTCTCTGTGTAGCCAGCCCTAGCTGTTCTGGAACTCTCTCTGTAGATCAGGCTGGCCTCGAACTCTGAGATTTACCTGCCTCTGCCTCCTGAGTGNTGGGATTAAAGGTGTGCACCACCACTGCCAAATTGTTTTGTCTTCTTTTAGTATACCAGGAAACTGAGGCTAGTGTGGTTAAGGAAACTATTCACAAGCTATTTGGGGAGCTAGAACTATGGCTCAGTGGCCACAGTGCTTGCTGTACAAGCATGAGAACGTCAGTTTGGAGGCCCAGAAAAAGCCAGGTGTGGTGGCACACATCTGTAACCCCAGTGCAGGGGACAGAAACAGGCAGAGCTCTGGGTCTTGCTGGATAGCCAGTCTAGCTGAAGCAGCAAGTCCCAGGCTCAGTGAGATGGAGATGGGGAGGGGAAAGAGAGGGGAGAGAGAGAGAGAGAGAGAGAGAGAGAGAGAGAGAGAGAGANGAGAGAGAGAGAGAGAGAGAGAGAGAGAGAGACCAATTAAGAAACGACAGACCCAAAGGTTCTCATCTAGAATGATCACCTGACTCCATGGCCTAAAATTCCAGCCACTTTCCTCCCCAACCTCCTCTTCACATCATCTGTGAACTTGTCACTACCTAAGTCAATCATAAACAATGTCAAACAGATTCAAGGACAAAAGTGAATTACATCCCTCCTGTTGTACATATGCTGGTTACTCACAATCACAGAGATGAGGTATCTTTCACAGAATGTTGGAGGCCAGAGGCATTAAAAAATTTGTCCACACTCAGACATCTAGCCAGAAACAAGCTGGAAGGGCCAAATTTTAACTCAGCTATGTAGTGGGTATTTACCATTATACCCATCTTACAGGTAAAGAAACTGAGGTACAGAATTGCTCAAGATGACATACCTGTAATGTGACAAAGCTGGGGTTGGAGGGAGCCCAGACAGTCTGTCTTTAGAACATATATATCCTGACCGTCTTTCCAGACATTATTTAGACATGTCTTTCTTTATTAACATTCTTTGTCTTTTTTCTGGACCCATGATTGCCACTTGATTCTGGAGTAGAAAAATATTGCAAGGTTTGAAACAGGCAGAAGACTGAAGATATCCTTTCAATGGGTTGTTGAGAGTTTAGAAACCACCTGGTTTTATAGGGGCTTGCCTCTTGCATGATCTAGATTAGTCCACAGCACAATCCTACAGAGACGCAAGTTAATGTGTAGAGAACTAGGGTAGTGTAAATATAATACCTCCCATGAAAACAGAACCAGTTCCTGCAGAATGCAATCCTTTGTCCTGTAGAGAACAGCCAGCATTTCCAGTTTTTCCTGTTTGCAGAATCACCTCAGCGTTCGTTATCTGACTATAAATACGTGGTGTTTGAAGTTCTCCTTTGAACCGGATAGAATATTTTATTGGTTTCAGTTAAATGAGGTATAGAGGTCATTTGACATAAGCTCTTTTTAATGTATTAGTTAAGCCAAATACATTTATTTTTAAAATTTCATGCGTGTATACAACATATTGTGGTCATACTCTCCTCTCATTACTCCACCATTCTCCCTCACACTTCTGCTGGCTTTCTTCTTCCCAGATAGTGAATCCCCTTTGCACTTCCATGTCTTTTTCTCCTACCGAATTTAATTAGAACTGCTTGTTAGCCGGGCGGTAGTGGCGCA
>LZPO01044841.1:59672-70686 GCA_001675575.1 Neotoma lepida | reverse complement strand
CACACACACACACACTGTATTTCAAGCAATTTACAAATGTTGCTGCTTTTAAAATAGCACTACAAAATAAGAATTCTCAGGTTCATTTTTTTCTGATATCTATAAAGATTAACAAAAGATGCTATCTATCAATATGTTATAGAATGCAGTCTTAGGTAAACCAAGAGAACATGGCCTACAGAATCAATTGGCTAGGACTCATGCGGGCTCGCAGAGATGAGGGAGCCTGAANGGGTCTGACCTAGGTCCCTTCATATATGTTATGGCTGAGTAGTTTGGTGTTCTTGTGGGATTTACTAACAGTAGGGGCAGCGGCCACTGATGCTTTTGCCTACTTATGGGACCCCTTTCCTCCTACTAGGCTGCATCGTCCATTCTTGATGTGATGGTATGTACCTGGTCTTATTGTAGTATATTATGCTGTGTTTAGTTGATGCTCCTGGGAGCCTGCTTTTTTCTGAGGGGAGATGGAGGGGGATCTAGGATAGAGAAAGATGGGGGACTGGGGGAAGGAGAGGGAGGGTAAACTGCAGTCAGGATATAATATATGAGATAATAATAATGATAAAATGAGAAAATACAAACAACAAAATAAAAATGGAGTAATGATGAAGGTTAGTGGTTCCAAGCAGCTCTGGGGTCAGGAAGTCTCACCTCTTTTCAATATTTGATCTTGGGCTGTACATTGCTTTGTGTCTGGTTTGGCATCTGTCTTGTAAATCCAGATATTTCATGCAAATATAAACAATAGAAAATATGGACAAACAGATATTATATAGACTGATAATTTGTTGCTAATAAATTGAAAGTTTGCTAGTGGCATGATGAATGTATACAAAGACTTATGTTCTNTCTTAAAATAATGGGGTTGAATTCTGTAAGGATTGTGAGATATAGAGCATTTGAGAAGAAAGGGCATTCATACCTTTGAGGCAGATAACTAAACTATATAAATATAGAACAAAAGACAAAAATTGAAGGGAGATCACAGGAGATAGAAACCTGACAGACCTTGGAGTGACTCAGAAAAGACGAACAATGATTTGGGGAATGTAGAATGTTTGGGATAGAATGTTTATTCTAACTTTCAACAAAAATAAACACACACTTATTATTAAATGTATTCTCAATTGCTTGCTAGGGAATTTCAGAAATAGTTAATTATGTCCATTTTATTCATTGCTTTTTGGGTTTAATTATTACCAAACTACAGAAAAAGTAGACAGAGACATGGATGGGCCATATTTTTCTGGCATCTTTGCCTGTTTATTGACACCATCTGCCTTTGCCCCAAACATCTATCGCCAATTTCCACACCGGNCTGATTCTTTTTTCTTTTCAAAAGTTCACTTGAAAGTTAAGATTTTCTCAAAAATACTTTATTTTTGTATTTTTGAATTATTTCAACTTGTTTCTAAGAACCTTCTCATACCTTTGAAAATCTTACAAAATAGTCCATACATAGTATAAGAAAATCGGCATATTATGTTTGCTTAAGATGGACCCTAAAATGGGTAAGATGTCTCCAATTCTTTAAGCAAAATTAGAGAGCCTCTTTGTAATCATTGTGCATGTTAAAAGCATTGTTCAGAAAAATAAAAAACGTGTAAGTATATTCTCAGATAGCAATTAGCTATAATTCAGTCCATGAACTGCATTTATCTCTCTCAATATCCGTTTTATTTTCCTTAAGATATAGAGTGACAGAAAATTGTCAACATGTAAAATAAATTCTAGCNGTGATAGTGATATTCTTTAAGAAAAGCTATTAATACATTTGTGATGCGTAGATGCATATATTAGCTGTAGGCTGAGTGCCTCTTGAGGGCTTAAGATGTTTTTATTGCTACATTATTTAAAGAATGAAGTTTGATCTCAATGGAAATTTTAAGTAATGACTCTTGTCTACATTACAAGGTCAACTTTAGAACTAGGATGAACACAATGCCTAGAATACAGTTTAATACACAGCAGAGAATAAAAGACACAAGATTCTGAATAAGATGGAACCTAATACATCAAGAAAAAAATAAGTCTTTGTGTGACTTGAGAATGTATCTTTTTGAACATTGTATCAGAACCCATTGAAAGTGAAGAAAGGAAATCTCACTTCATGGGTAAATAAAATGCATTGCATATGGCTAATAAAAATTATTTAAATGTATGTGCCCATCAGATTTTAGCCTTTCAAAGGCATTGGGGAACACAATGAGAAAACCTTTTACCAATAATGAAATTCATAATCAATGAATGTCAAGGACCTGAATAATCTTCCCAATAAGCAAAAGAATTGAATTGTAACCTATATCTTAATAAAAATATTGATTTCCTGCTTTGCCCTTTGTAACTTCAGTAGATTGCAATACAATGCCACAATGTTTACTTGAGAAAAGAAAAGGTGGAGAGAGAGAGAGAGAGATGCAAACTGTCTAATGAGGTAGACGAGATACCCCCACTTCAGAAGAAAAAGGACTTTACAAATAGATTTTACAGTTTTGTCTTGTGGTGGCTGTCTGTGCTATACAGTTCAGAAAGTGATCTACAACAGCTGCACTTTCAGTTTTGAGTGGTCGAGTTTATAAAATGTGCAAAAAGAAGGAAAAGAAACAGCTAACAGTAGANAGAAGGCAGTAGGCAGCGAAATGTCACCATCACTCAGGGATTGACTGGGGAGTTGAGGTGCTCATCTGAAATTCCCTGTTTCCTTCCTCTCCACATGAGCTTCTAGCTTCTTTCTTTCTACAGGAGTGATAGAAAACACAGCAACAACTAGTGGGAACTGTTTATCTTCTAGCTGTTGTCAAGGGCACAATTAAAAAAATACCTTTAGCTTCCTTCTGTTTTTCTCTCACTCCATTACAGAGCTAAGATCCCAGCTTGAACCAGGACAGCATTTGGGAGGAGAAAAGAGAAGGGCTTCTTGCCCCCAGAAATGTATAGATGAGATGGCTCAGTGAGATTCACCAATCTCTAAGCACTTACATTTACTTATTTGCAAGGCAAGACCATTACTGTTGGGAAATCCCTGAAGTCTTTAAAGGTATTAAATTTTAATTGTTGTACAAAATAATAGACTTAATTATGGCATTTTCATTCATTTATAGCATTACATTTTATTTTTATTTCTCTCCTTTGCCCTCTTCCATTTCATGTAGAGTCTTATACACAGATGGTGGTAAAAGACCTTTTGAGGTCCTTCCAGTTTGGAGATTCTGATCTGTTTTAAACTGCTGAGACAAAGGTTTATGTTGGAGTGTTANAATCCTTTGTGTTCATTATTTTCCATCATATAAGATATGCTACAGGTCAGCTAGGTACTTGCTCCCATTCCTAATTGACCCAGTTTTGATGTCTGATGCCTACATGATGGAAGGAGAGAACAGACTCCTGTAAATTGTCTTCTGACCTCTACAAGCAAGCTGCATATTCAGAATTCTTTCAACCCTATTTCCTCTTAGTTCATATTTGAATAGTGAACAATGCAAGCATTGGTTGAAAATAGTAACATTTGGTTAACTTAGAGTTTTACCCTTTAAAAGAAACCCATGACAATGAAAAGATGTTATTCTTTCTTTTTATTTTTTTCCTTTTATTGAAAACATATTTTTTTCCTTACATAATGTATCCTAAATATGTTTTCCCCTTTCTCTGGTCTTCCCAGTTTGTACACACCTCCCTCCCATATGGATCTACTGCCTTTATGTCTCTCATTAGAAAACAAACAGGTTTCTAAGGGTTAATAATAAAATAAAATGTAACATAAATTAAAATATAATAAGATAAAACAAAAACTAACATATAGGAACTGGGGGAAATAAACAAATAGAATGAAAAGAGACCAAGAGAAAATATAGAAAACAGAGATATATTGGTTTACATTCTCAGGACTCCCATAAAAACACTAAATTGGAAACCATGATACGTGTATGCAGGATCTGGTGTAGAGCCNTGCAGGNCCTGTGCATGCTGTCTCAGTATCTGTGAGTCCATATGAGCTATGATTATGTTGATTTAGATGGCTTTGTTTTCCTGGTGTCCTCCATCCTCTCTGACTCTTATCTGTTTATATTTCTCTTTTGGTATCATGTAGAGTATCTTCTTGTACAAAAGAATCTAGAAAATAGGGGTAAAGGCTTTATATAGGCACCATTTCAACTTTTCCATTTTCAATGAGTTGTGTAGGTGTTATCTTTAACAATGGAGCTTTGCTGTGTATTCATTATCATTCAAGTCTAGAAAGTCTTTAATTTCGTTCTTAATTTCTATCTTGACCCATTTTTCATTCAGTAGAGAGTTTATCAGTTTCTGTGAGTTTGTAAGCTTTCTGATTTTGATATCCAGCTTTAATCCGTGGTGGTCAGATAGGANGCAGGGAGATATTTCAATTTTCTTGTATCTATTCAGACTTGCTTTGTGTCTGAGTATGTGCTCAATTTTGGAGAAAGTTGCATGAAGTACAGAGAAGAAGGTATATTCTTTTGTGTTTGGGTGAAATGATCTTTGAATATCTGTTATTTCCGTTTGGTTTGTAACATCAGTTAGCTCCAGAATTTCTGTTTAGTTTTTGTCTGGATAACTTGTTTATTAGTAAGAGTAGAGTGTTGAAGTCTNTCACTATCAGTGTGTGAGAGTAAATATGTGATTTAAGCTGTTGAAATATTTCTTTTACAAACTTGGGTGCCCTTGTGTTTGTTGTATAGATGCTAAGAATTACAATGTCTCTTGGTGGATTTTTTTCCTTTTATGAGGATGTAGTCTTCTTTCCCCTCTCTTCTGATTAGCTTTGGTTTGAAGTCTATTTGGTCAGATATTAAAGTGGCTATACCAACTTGCTTTTCAGGTCCATTTGCTTGGAATATCCTATTCCATTCTTTTACCCTGTGTGGTGATATTTTATCTGTGTCCTCCAATAAAATTTATCTGAGGATCAGAGGAAAAAGGTCAGCCAGCAGCTAGTAGTAAAAACAAAAGTCATGCAATGTTAGCACATGCCCTTAATCTGTCTTGTTCTCTGTAAATTCAAGGTCACACTGGGGAACAAACTGGGCGGTGGTGGCACATGCCTTTAATCCCAGCATCAGCCATAGAGTTCTAGAGGTCTGTGCAGACAGACAGGAAGTGATGTAACTTGNTAGAGAGAGGAAATGAGTTAGCAGTATGGACAGGNGTAAAAAGCCTGCTCAGACAGGAAGTCATTGTCTCTTTGCTTTGCTCTCTTTGGAAGCAATGGCGTTGGAGAGGTGCGGTTAGTTAGTGGCTTGTTTCTAATTCCTCTGATCTCTGTCNGATTTTTCACCCCTATTCTTGCTCCATGTGTTTATTAATAAGACCATTTAGAAATTAGTCTTACAACCCTGAGGTGATGTTTTCTTTGATACTGAGTTGTGTTTCTTGGATCCAGCAGAAGGATGGATTCTGCTTTCATATCCATTCTGTAAATTAGTGTCTTTTTATTGGAGGATTGAGACCATTAATGTTCAAATACATCAATGAGCAGCGTTTGTTGATTCTTGATATTCTGTTGCTGTTATTGGTTCGTGTGTGTGTGTGTGTGTGTGTGTGTGTGTGTGTTCTTTCTTTTGATTAGCTGGTCTGGGATTATTTGTTCCNTAGTGTCTTTTTATTGGAGGATTGAGACCATTAATGTTCAAATACATCAATGAGCAGCGTTTGTTGATTCTTGATATTCTGTTGCTGTTATTGGTGTGTGTGTGTGTGTGTGTGTTCTCTCTTTTGATTAGCTGGTCTGGGATTATTTGTTCCTTGTGTTCTCTTGTGTGTGGTTAACCTCTTCAGGCTGGAGTTTTCCTTTTAGCACTTTCTGTAGGGCTGGATTTGCTTAAATTTAGTTTTATCATGGAATTTCTTATTTTTTCCACCTATTGTGACTGAAACTTGTATTGGGTATAGTAGTCTGAGCTGGCATCTATGGTATCGTAGAGTCTGTATAACATCTGTCCAGGCCCTTCTGTCTTTTAGAATATCCTTTGAGAAGTCAGGTGTAATTCTAATAGGCCTGCCTTTATATGTTACTTGGTCTTTTCCCCTTGAAGATTTTAATTTTCTTTCCTTGTTCTGTATGTTTAGTGTTTTGATTATATTGTGCTGAGAGGAATTTCTTTTCTGGTCCAGTCTATTTGGTGTTCTGTATGCTTCTTGTACCTTTATAGGCATCTCCTTCTTTAGGTTAGGAAAATTTTCTTCTATCATTTTATTGAGGGTATTTTCTATACCTTTGACCTAGGTTTCTTTTCCTTACTCTATTCCTATAATTGGTAGATTTGTCCTAGATTCCCTGGATGCTTTGTGTTTTTATAGTTAACATTTTCTTTCTGAAGAAACCATTCCTTCTTTCCTGTCCACAATGCCTGAGATTCTCTCTTCCATCTCTTGGATTCTGTTGGTGAAGCTTGTCTCTGAGATTCCTGTTCAAATTCCTAAATTTCTCTTTTCCAGATTTTCCTTTTTTTTGGTTTTTTTTATTAGTTCTATTTCAGGTCTTGAACTGTTTTATTCATTTCTTTTCCTTGTTTCTGTTTTCATAGATTTCCTTAAGGAATCCATTCATTTCCTCTTTTAGGAGGTCTATCATACTNGTAAAGGTCATTTTAAGGTATTTTTCTGGTCCTTTCACTATGTTGCAACACTAAGGGCCTGCTGTATAAGACTGCTGGGCTCTAGTGGAGACANATTGTCTTGNCTATTATTGATTGTGCTTTTTACAATGGTATCTAGGCATCTGGAATTGGGAAGTTGTAATTCTAGGTGCTGATATCTGGTCTTGTCTTCATTGTGTGAGTGTTTTGATCCTTGGTTTCTGTTTCTTAGGAGAGTGTGGTGGCTATGTGTTGCTTGGTTAGAAATGCTTAGGATCTGGATAGGTGTGGCCACCGGGGATTCCAGGTAAAATGTATTTCTAGGAATTGGGAGCTTACAGTTAAGAATGGAGTTGGACTGTGTGTGTAGGGGGTGGCTAGTGGGTCTACAGGAAGGAGGAAAGGAGGGTGTTCCACCAGGATCTTCTTAGTCCCCTGGAAATGGAGGCAGATAGTGCGGAGACGCCAAATCAGGTGGTCTGCTACAAAGCTAGGGATAAGACTAAGGGGTTGGACTTGAGGGAATGGAGGTAGACGTGAATATTTGTACTTAGCCTGTTTTTTGGCTGAAGTCATGTAATAAATTTTTAAGAGAAGTGTTACTTCAAAGAGATGCCCTCTATCATACTGCAGGTCTGAATGATACTGACCAATATGATATATCTTCAAATCAAGAGAACAGGACCTGCTCTGTTTCATGTTTAAACAAAAAGTTGAATTACATAGAAAATTATGGAAGTCATTATGATATTTCATCAATGAATATAATTTTATTTTGCTTATATTTGCCCTTATTGCCCTGTCACCCTCTGTTTTCTCTATAACCTTTTTTGAACACAATTTCAGTAATATTTATTGCTAAGTAAAATTCCATCAGGTATGTGTAATATATATATATATTATATATATATATATATAATATATTCATTCATCAGCTGGTGGTCATCAAGGTTAGGTCCCCTTGGCTATTGTTAATAGTCCTATGGTAAAAATTGGTGTATGAGTATCTCTCTTGGATGATGACTTGTGTTCCTTTGAGTGTACATCCAGGAATTATATGGAAGTTTTGCTTTTAGGCATTTAAGGAACCTCCATAATGATTTCCCTGGTGGCCACATTGTTTACATTTGTACCACGAGTGAATAAATTTTCTCTCTCTACCTCCCCATTAACAATTGCTTTGCTTTGTTTCTTTGATGACTGCCATTCTGATGGGTGGGGATAGGACCTCATTTTAAATATGCATTTCCCTGATGGTTAAGGATGTTGAACATTTTTGAGTATATTTATAGGTCATCTATATTTATTTTGAGAGGTATTTGTTTCATTTCTTTGCCCAATTTTGAAATGATCATTACAGTATTTAAATTCTCAAGTTCTTTATATATCCTGTATGTGAGAAGTATGCTTAGCAAAGATTTGGTCACTTTCTATAGGTTTTTCTTCACTGTGCTTGGTAGCTCTCTTGTTCCACACAAGTTTTTCTGCTCTGATTTTATGAGTTAAATTTGTACTTGATAAAGCTCTTGATTTTTAAAGCTCCTCCCCCGCCTGTTAAAGTTGTCTATACTAAGTATTGCCTGTTGCTATATCATCACATTTCTGCACCTTTAGAAGCACGTTGGATTTTTTAGTTATTATTAGTAGATTAGGAAATGCTACTCTACCTGAAAATAGTTATGCAAATTATAATGAATAGAATAATTTTGAAGCTGTATTTTCAAAAGGAATCCTGGTAGGTTATTAAAATTTGTTTTTAGTTGAATAAGAGTTTTCAAAGGAGAAAAATAACCTGTTCATGCATTTTGAAATTGTAGCTGATGCTGCTAATAAGATATGACATATAGAAAAAGAAGTTCTTAAAAAATTGGGCGAAATCGTCTTTTATTTTCTCACTGCCATTTTTTTTCTTCTTGTTAGAGATAAAAACGAAGGTCTAATTTGAAGATACATATTGCAAAGTATTAATGTTTTGATGAGGAATAAAAGGCTTTTTCAATAATTGTGATAAATGGCTGAGTTACAGTTCCAATATTCCTGAATTCATTTTAATGCATATGTTCTAAATTTATAATTTTAAAAGTAAGATTATTTTAGTATTAGTCATTCTGTTTGCTTGAGCTATGTAAACTGTTCTTGACAGTTTAGTAAAAAGTATATTTGTGGGGTTAGTGAAGGTCTTTTCCGTCACTAACCTGTATGCTGTCATTTTGTCTTATTGACCATGTCCTTTGCCTTACAGAAGCTTCTCAGTTTCAGGAGGTCCCATTTATTAATTGTTGCTCTCAGTGTCTGTACTACTGGTGTTATATTTAGAAAATGATTTCCTGTGCCAATGCATTCAAGGCTACTTCCTATTTTTTCTTCTATCAAGTTCAGTGTAACTGGATTTATGTTGAGGTCTTTGATCCACTTGGACTTGAGTCTTGTGGTGATAGATTTGGATCTATTTGCAGTCTTGTACATGTTGACATCCAGTGATGGGGAAATCTGCAGAGACAACCAAACCAAGCTAGTGGGAACTCATGAACTTTAGACCAACAGCTGTGGAGCCTACATGGGACTGGACTAGGCCCTCTGTATAATCGAGACAGTTGTGAAACTTGGTCTGTTTAAGGGACCCCTGGCAGTAGGATCAGGATCTATCCCTGGTGCATGAGCTGTCTTTTTGGAGCCCATCACCTATGGTGGGACACCTTGCACAGCCTTGATGCAGGGGAGAGGGGCTTGGACCTGCCTCAGCTGAATGTACCATGCTTTGCTGACTCCCTATGGGAGGCCTTACCTTTTTGGAGGAGGGGATGGGGGTGTGTGTTAGGGGGGAAGGAGGAGGGGCAGCGCCCGGAAGGATGAGAGAGGGATCTGTGGTTGGTATGTAAAATGAGTAAAAAATTTCTTAATAAAGAAAAAATAGTATATTTACAAAGTTGGAATTTATCTCCTAAGAGAAAAGCATTTTTGCGTTTGACTTCCACTATTGTTAGGTGGAACTAAAGACAAAATTTCTCCAAACACTGCTTCCTGAAAAGTTTTGATAACAGCCTTTCTGGGTCCACTCACATTACAGTGTGTTCCAAAGTGGTAGGCTTGCTGAAGTGTTAGTGTGTGAGGGAAAGTGCAGTCAAGGAATGCAAACCCTTCAGGTAGCTCTATCTCACAGGCATGATTTGACATATTCTATAGCAANTAGAATTAACTTTGGCTTCACTTATTATATAAAGATATACCCATTTGATGGCATTCATGTTTCAGTAGTCTGGTAGTTTGAGATACACATATATTTCTTTAGAGTATATCCTTTCCTGCCAAAGGAAATACAGTTTCCAAAATTCTATTNTAACATCACAATCTTGATTCAGATTGTATAACTGAAACAAACATAATACACAGAATGCAAGTTAGTGACCAAGGTTAGAATACATATAGTTAGTACTAGTAGCTCTATATAAGAATCATTTATTTTCCATAACTTTTTGTCCTTTAATAATGCTTGGAATGGCCGGGCGGTGGTGGCGCACGCATTTAATCCCAGCACTCGGGAGGCAGAGGCAGGCAGATCTTTGTGAGTTCGAGGCCAGCCTGGGATACTGAGTGAGTTCCAGGAAAGGCGCAAAGCTACACAGAGAAACCCTGTCTCGAAAAACCAAAATAAATAAATAAATAAATAAATAAATAAATAATGCTTGGAATGGTTATTACAAGCATTCAGCATCCTAAGGGTTAGAATTATTGGCAGATGATATCATGCCCAATGTGGCTTTATTTCAGTTCTAACAACTTCTGCTGTCTCTGAACAATATTCCCTGAAGATATTGCTGATTAACCAATTANTGGTTTGTTCTCCACTGTCNCATGATGCTAGGGAAATATTCCTCCTGGTTGGTCTGATGTGATCCCACACTGAAGGTAAGGAACAGATAANTGTCAAGGAGTTAGTGCCAGTAAATCTTTTAGGCCCAATTTAGAAGAAGTACATCTTATGTCAGGCATATCTGAAGTCAACTCTGCTTGTCCAAGTGTAATGTTGCAGCATCTCAAAAATATTTTTTGTTATGTTGTAGAATAGTAATAGAGAGTTTGTTGTAAGACTACCAAAGCACAACTATCAGCTAATAGACAATATGTTGTGTGATATTTGTTTTACCCTGTCTATACATCTGCTCTTTTATCTATTTAGTGATACAATAATATCACATGGAAGTGGCCAGGAACTCCTTTTTGCCAATGTCTTTAAGTTTATCATGTTNCCCCTGCACCACATAGTTTTGCAANTACTGACAATGGATTGTTAGAAAATTACATTTATCTTTTATCCCCTTGTTCCACATCCTCTCCAACATAAGCTGTCCTCAGTGTTTTTGATCTTAGCCATTCTGATAGGTGTAAGATGGTATCTCAAAGTTGTTTTGGTTTGCATT